>CM035234.1:45457970-45747003 GCA_020226215.1 Sindora glabra
ATTTTAAAAATATGAAAGTTATAATCCATAAAATTAATACCTTTTTAGAAAGGAAGTCTAGCACTAACACCCTTTTAAAAATAAGTCTATGAAACATCACCGGAATGCAATTTACCAATTTTAATATATATATAATACAATCTTAAAATATTCAACCGTTAAAAAGTAAAATTTCTCCTACGATTACCCTTGCTGAAAACCAAGTGCTCCTTCTTGTTTTCGCTTCCCACCGTCTCACTGATCCTCTGCTCGCGTCTCCATGGGGAACGATACGGCCTCGCTGCTCAAGGAGCTTATAAGAATTGTGGAGGAAATCTCTGAGATTTCGATTTCCAACTTCAGGTGCGTGTTGAAGAAGCAATGCTGCGATCTCTGCAGGCGAATTCGGTTCCTGACGCCGTTGTTTGAAGAATTTGGTGAAATTAAGAATGCGATTCCTGAAGATACCGTTGTCGCTCTAGATTTGATGAGAGAGGCTTTGGAATTGGCCAAGCAATTGCTCCAGTTTGGTTGCCATGGAAGCCAGCTTTATATGGTCCGTGTGTATTTTTTATTGATTTTTTTATTTGTTTGTTTAAGAATGAAATATTATATTTCGATGCGCATACATATTAGCAGTTCTGTCTATTATAATTGTAGATACTGGAAAGAGAGCAAATTAAGCAGAAATTCAATGATATTTCAGTTCGTTTTGAGAAAGCTATAAGCCAAGCTTCATATGACAACCTTGATATTTCCCAAGAAGCTAAGGAGCAGGTGAGTAATTGTTCAACATCCTTTTTTTTTTAAATATAATACCGAGAACAAAATTTAAGGACATTAGTTTTAAGAATTAGCTTAATCATTACTCTGCTGTTGTTGTCATTGCTAGGTTGATCTTGTGAAAGCTCAGTTTGGAAGATCCAAGGAGCGTTTTGATCCAATTGGTGAAGAGCTTTTTGAGTACCTGTTGTCCGTTCACAAGCAGAGCTATTATTTGAATACCGACCCGGATGTTCTACGTGTAATCTGTGAAAAGCTACAGTTTTTCAATGTGCAAGACATCAAACAGGAGACACTTGCATTAGATAAGATGGTTGTCGCAATGGCTCTTGGTGGTGATTTGTTGAAGAACACACAGCAGATTGCAATGCTGCTGAAAAAGATTGAAGATTTCATGCTGACAGAATCTGCAAATTTCCTTGGGTCAGCAAACAAGGATTCATCTCATCGCACTGATGACCCATGCAGCAAGCGTTGTTCTCAATCACTGGTTATACCTGACGAGTTTTGCTGTCCAATTTCACTGGAATTGATGAAAGATCCGGTTGTCATTTGCACAGGGCAGGTATGTGCTAGAAAAATTAATTTTATCCTTTCGTAATTCATATAGTATATAGTGTCTATGCTCTCCTACTGGCACCTCCTATGTTGTGCACTTGTATGTGTCATGGTGCATTGGAATTTTCACGTGGATTATTACTGCTATTTTGGAATATCTTTAACTGGTTTCTCTATTATACATTTGAATGGAAATTTGTGTAATCTAATATGTGGGCATAATGTTCTCCTGTTGTTTACAATATAAGCATTCGCGTGGAGCATAATGCTCATGTTTTTATGGATACTTATCTGCCCATAGAGCTGCTGGGATGGATTTATTTTTATGGCTTCTCTTTAGTGCTCTACTTGAGGTTTCTTCGGGGAATTCTTGTCAACTATTTGGAGTAATTAAAAAATCAATTGCAATATGATTCTTTTTTATTTTTTTCCCCTTCTGTAACATCCCACAGCAGCTTTATGAAAGAATAGTTATCCGTGAAATCTGCTTCATCCAAATGTTGTTTTAAATTCTTATATTTATATCTTATCCTCCTTTTTACTTGCAACTGTTGTTTCCTGTCTATTAAATTGCTCCTTTTATAAAGAACGTGTTATGTTAATTATTATGCAGCTGAAAGCGGGATTGTGTAGGATATAGCTCATGAAAAATGTGAATGAGATTTCATATCAAAGTTGTAAGTACTTTTGATTAACGACTTATGTTGTTTTGAAGCCTTGGTATTAGAAATCAAAAAGGACTCATGTTGTTTGCAAGCCTTCTTATGAACAGAAGATTAATGTTGGGGTGTGGTATAAAAGGAAGAAGAGAGGGAGATATCAGCATGGTCTTGAGAGCCAATTATCCATCAATCCTGTAGTAGGCAATTACATTTTAAAAGCGGCAGTTATAGGAGATCTGTTGTCTAAATTTATTAATTGTTATCATTGGATTTGATAAATTTATTATTGTTATGTGATATTGATCTAATATAGCAGCTAGGTGTATCAAGAGTAAATAGGAATTCGTTTCTCTTTCATTTATTATCTTCCATTAATTTTTACTTTGTTATGCCATCTACAGTATAAAGCATGTAACTTCTAAAGGGATGTTGGAGGAAGAGGAATTATCTTATTTATCAATGAGACTTGGCATACATAAACTCTTAATACAATAGGGTTTATATAGTCACTTAAGTGACTCTTTGACACTTGTTACATGAACTTAACAATACATGAATCACACACTCTACATATTTTGTTTTCCCAACATTTAGAGTACATTGGGACACATAATGAACCTAGTATATATCAACCTATGAGATACATGAACTTGGACATCTAGAAATTACAAAATTGTTAATTCCATCACCCTAAAGGTTTTCTGAAAACTAGAAACAATAACAATACTACGGGTATTATTAATAACAATGATATTAATATAGAGCATATATTTATTGTCTGATTGATAGTGGCATCAAATTTTAAAGTATAGCAAATAAACTTGACCAAAATAAAAATAGCTCCTACTAAAATGGTATGTAATAACAAGGTCAAAAGATTTTAAAAGAGATATAGATATGTACTAACATGGTATCTAATAGCAAGGTCAAACAAAAGATTTTCTTTGATTGAGAGGTCAGATACCAAGGAATTTATGTGTTATTAAAAAAACTTTCGCAAATTCCATTTTTCCTTCCCTTTGCTAAAAAATATATTGTTCTGTGAGGCAGCCTGATAAAATTTTAAAATAACATCAGCCCAAAAATATTTAAAATTAAGATCTTGAGATTGGGGCATTCATAAATGTATGACATAACTTTCATAAGAATAATCTAATCATTTGGGAGCTATCCCCTTTTGCAATAAATGTAGAGACAGTTCCAGTAATTATTACAGTAAGGAACTGAGTTGACCATTCACCCCCCCCCCATGTTACAGCTGAAGTATAAGATTACACTTAATTTTGGAATTTAATAAACGTAGATATTTTTTCTTTTCTGAGGAAGCGCTAGAGAGTCTGCATGAGGTAGTAATAATAGTTTACAAAGTATTTTGAACTTTCTGAAAACTTCTATTTGATTTTTTCATTCCCCACCTATTTCTTCAGTGTCAGCCTACACACTTGCAAGTGCAGACCACAAAAATTTGAAAAGAGTCAATAAAAAAAATGGTATTCAGAGGAACATTAGGTGAGAAAAGAGAAGAGACAATATTTTTTTTTCTTTTGTACTAGGCTGAAATTTAGGTTTCAGAATGGTATTCAAATGTTTGTTATGATATTGAACATTTTTGTTGCTTATAATAATCTTTGTAAGTTCTGTAATTTTGACTCATTTTGCAGACATATGAACAGGCTTGCATAAAAAAATGGCTTGAAGCTGGGCATGGAACATGTCCAAAGACACGGCAGATTCTTTTTAGCACCAGCCTCACACCTAACCATGCTTTGTATAGTTTGATATCCAATTGGTGTGAGGCAAACAAAGTGGAATTACCTAAGAGATTAGGCAATTTACGCATGTGTATAGCAACATCTGATGGATCTTCTGAATTTGTAGAGCTGGATACCATTGTGGCAAAACTTACTTCCAGTGAAATTGAGGATCAGCGTTCTTCTGCAGGTTAGGATTGTCACATGCATATAGTTTCTCCTCTTGTATGTATGTGTTTTCCTGTGAAGGTAATAATACTGGCTAAATCTTGCCAAAGTTTTTGGTTTGAAATAAATTTTTCTTACATCCATATGACTGTTCCTTTTGTTTCTTAAGATCTTTGGAACTTCTGTTAGATGATATCTCCATATGCACAAAACTATGAAATATTTTTGTACTATCGAATCATCATTCTTTGCTTGCATGTAGAATTTATTAAAGAACTGGAAGAAGGTTCCCAACCCTTTCATTTCCACCTAATAGAGACAAGTTAAAGTAGCACGAGAGGAAAGGAATAAAGCAAATGAAACTGATGTACTATTTCCTTATTGTAAACACTCCCTAAAAATGGCAAAATATAAGATTATAAATGAGTGAATTTGTTAAGACTTGTTAATGTTCTGCCCTCTTTGATGATGCACTGCTGTTCCTCTCCAAATGGAAAATAATGCAACGTAAGCAGGTATTTCCTGAATAATTAGGGCATGTTACATTGACTTTCTCTGAGATTTAACCTAATTACACTCATACCTTTTACAATTTTAGAAATATGGACTCACCTCCCTCATTTTTTGGAGAAGGGGAAGTGAGTATTTGTTTAAAATATAGGGAAACGGAGGGGAGTTTTAATGGAAAAGGGAGGTCCATGTATGTATATTTTTGGAAATAGATGTTGAATGTAATTACACTAAACCTGAGGGTAGATGAATGCAATTTGTTGTATTATCTAAGCTTTGCACTAACCTCAGTTTCCTGTTCCATAATAGGGCATATATGTAGACGTTGCTTACCCATTTTAACTCTAGAAAGTGCTAGGCCCATGGACAGGTTTCTGAGAAATATAACGTTGTTAAGAGAAAATGGCAAATGGATATCTTTGATGCTTGTACAAATAACAGTGAGTAGTAATTGCAAAGCAATATTTTCATGAGCTGTCTGTTACTGGAATCCACAAATATACTTATTGTAGCCTGTGAAGCAGAGACACTTTAAAAAACAAGCTAAATCTGTGCCATGTTATATATGGTTTTTATGCGTATATCTATGCCATGCTATGTCCTTACAGATATTGTGGTGTCATTGTATTCATGTTGTGTCTTGTCACATTGTCCTGTCTGTGCTTTTTAGATAGTAATTTAAGATGCTACCTTGGAAAGAGCTTTAGCTTATTTAGGGAAAGAATTGATACATAGACCGAGCACATAGTGTTGAGTCTTTTTTTGGATAGAACAAAGAATACAAGAGCAGAGGATAAATAATCCTCAAGAATTTAACCGTATCTCACTCTCCCAGTTATCCTGATTAGAAGCTCTAATGCAGGGATGAAATGCAGGCTAGTAAATCTTACTGGTAGTAAACTATGTGAGCTATTTGCACAGGTCTAATTTATATGTTTTACATAAAAAGTAGGAGTGTTGTTGGAAAAATGATTTTTATTGTCTTTTTTAGCAGCGTGCCTTTTCTGAGATATCTTAAATCCTTTGCTTTGAATCAGTTAGAATATATTAGGAAATTATCTTAGATTGAAAATTATGTTATATTAGGAAATATATTAGATTAATTATTATTGATTCTAGATTATTAGTTTGCTTGTCTTGCATCCAAAGTTAGGTGTATTAGAATCTTTATATTTATTAGTGGCTCGATATGGATAGAGTATTAGGATTAAGTCATATATAACAATTAACCTTTTCATTCATTTGATAATATATATCAATTCTCTCTTTTCATCTCTCTCTAGTCTCTCTCTATGCTCTTCACCAAAATCCTAAGCTTGTGTCTCAACATAATAATTTAATGATGTTGTGTTGTTAGAGACCCAATCTCATATTCCCAACTTGCTGTAGGTGAGCTCCGTCTTCTTGCCAAGCGAAATGGCCAAAATCGCATGTTAATTGCTGCGGCTGGTGCTATACCCCTCCTTGTTGATCTCCTTCATGCATCTGACTCCCGGACGCAAGACCATGCGGTCACTGCTCTTCTCAACCTGTCTATCCTTGAAGTTAATAAGGAAAACATCATGGCTTCAGATGCTGTCCCTGGGATCCTTCATGTACTCAAGAATGGTAGTATGGAAGCTCGGGAAAATGCAGCAGCCACCTTTTTCAGCCTTTCCGTCGTGGATGAGTATAGAGTTACAATTGGTGCTTCTGGAGCAATTCCAGCACTAGTTACTCTTTTGCGTGAGGGTAGTCAAAGAGGAAAGGTGGATGCTGCGACAGCATTATTCAAGCTGTGTTTGTACGAGGGGAACAAGGGACGTGCAGCTAGGGCTGGTGTCGTACCTACACTGATGGACATGATAACACAACCTGGTGGTGAGATGGTGGATGAAGCATTGGCAATTATGGCAGCACTGGCTAGCCACCCTGAAGGACAAGCAGCAATTGGATCTTTGAATGCTCTTCCCACTTTGGTGGAATTAATCGGTCATGGGTCTTCTAGGAATAGAGAGAATGTAACTGCAGTGCTGGTGCACCTCTGTAGTAGAGACCCTCAACACTTCTCACTGATCAGGTCACTTGATGTGATTGATTCTCTTTTGAACATGACAGAAAATGGCACAGAAAGGGCCAGACGGAAGGCTGCTCAGTTGCTAGAGCTTATAGGTGACTTTGTTGAGCACTAATTTTAGGCAAGTTATCAACGGACCTATTTGGATGCTCTTTGTTCAAATTGCAGCAAACAGGACAGATAGGGGTTGAGGATAGGTAGTATAATTGCTTAATAGTAAAGTATTCTTGATGTCAGCATTCATTTTTTGAGAGTAGATATAACTTAAATTTCCTTGACCAATTATTTATTTAATTCATTTGTGCTGACACTGCTGTTTGAGAATGTCCGGCTTTCAGGAAGAATTGGGCATGTAGCAGGGCAGGGGTTTTTTAGATGCCCTTATATGGATCGGATATCAAACTCAAGCTGGTGAGCATATTTTTGTAAAGAATATAGAAACATACATTGCTTTGTACTTTGACTCAAAATCCCAATGATATTTATATTGCAATGAATTATTTCTTGCTCCGGATTTTTTTTTCTTTTAAACCTTGTCTTTCTATACTCAAGGAATGAACAAAATCCCTGTAATTTAGATTTTTGGTGTTTAGTCTCATTCACAAGTTTGGGACCCAATGACTGCAATATTTGGTTCTCTCTCTCTCTCTCTCTCTTTTTGGAATTATTTTCTGGCAGCTGAATGATTTTTTAAGGCAAGAGCAGGACAACACTTCACGTTCGACAAAGATTGATGATTGAATTGTCGTTTCATGAATGATATTGTGGAGCGATTCAACTCACCAGGATAGGATTCTTAGATCACATCATCCTCCTCTTTTGAGTTATTTTGCCTAACATATATTGTTCTTGACACAATCTTGGGAAAAAAAGCAGGCAGCTCTAGATGTCCACGGTCAATTTAAAACTTTCCAAAGTGCGCAGGTGGTACCACAAAGGCTCCTGCATGACAAAATTATGGGAATAAACCAATCGAGGTGATCAAAATGGCTTATGGTTTAGTCACTTTAGAGGTGAAGAATTATAGTGTGTTATGATGTTAATAAGCAACATATTGTTACATGCACATGTATATTTCACACGAGCTTCACTTTCCTTGTGAGAGTGGTAGGAATAGTCACTTAAAAAAATAATAATAATAAAAAATAAAGGAATGAAACATTCTTGAATCACATCCACGCATAAAATATTATTATGTATTTAGTAGGACACTTCTTTTGCAATTATGGGTCTCACTGGTGAAGAATAGATAAATGGTGTTATAATTGTGTTTAAGGAGTAAAAACACGTTACATAATGTGAGGATGTTGTGAGATATGGATTCGATCCAGCACTTTATGCAATTGTAGGTGTTGAAAAGTCAAACGTAGTACTACAATGATGTTAAGGAGCATAATAATATTACATAATGTGAGTTTCTTGTGAGATGGATTTGTATCCGCAGCTTTATGTATATGTTGGTCTCTCTTTCTTATACACATGTGAGACTCTTGTGATACTCTTAAGCGTGCATACATCTAAAATTTCCAATAAGCATCATATGGAGAGAGACGTTGCCACTATAATGACTGGGGAATCAGAAATAGAAAAGAAACAGCTTGCAAAAAGGAATGAGTGGCTGGTTTTGACCCTAATTTCATTTTCCTTCTTTTGGAAGAACAACTTATCTTCACTATCAAATTCCGGCGGTCCAAGTGGAGTCTCATTTTGGAGGTCTCATACATAATTGACTACGTCCTCCATTAATCACTTATTTTCGGTCACCCACATTCTATCACTTTACATCCGGGTAAGGTTTTAAGATTGTGATTGAATTGTCTTCAAGAACTGCTTGGCTCCTAAGTAAAGGCCTAATAAGTTGGCATGACAAGATTTTGTCTATATTCCTTTCATCAGAGCATTTGTTTTAAAATTTTCTCTCTTTTTTTGGTTTTGCTATGGGAATAGAGGGATAGGGCAATCAATTTTGGCTATTTATCCTAGATATTATTATAAGAGTATTTCCACATTATTTTACATTATAAAATGCATGATTTTTAAGTAATAACCTTTGTCGAAGGGACAAGCTCCTCACCATAACTCTATTGCGTAAATAGTGTCAAGAATTTTTTTTTTCTTTTATTGTCTATAAATTGATACTATTTCACATAAAATCTGTTACTTTTAGGATGAATTATTAATTTAGTGACATTGAGTCAATTACCTTAATGGTAACATTTTAGATTGACCCAATTGGTAATAATTGTTGATCATTCAAATCTCACTATTAATGATTAATGAATTAAACAATTTATATATCATGTAGTCTCTCAAAGGAGTTGATAATATATCTTAACTTTGGAGTGGAATAATTTATTGTACTCTTAAACTTCCAATTAACCAAAAATATGTTTTTTTAGGCATGCAATCTTGGCAATGAATTAAGAAATACTCAATATATATATATATAAAGTGTTGATTTAAGATGAGACAAAAATAAGATGTTTAGGTCTGTATTATATAAAGTTTTAACCCCAAAAAATAAGTTTAAGCTCAATATAGTGCGAAAGCTTCAGGTTATTATATGTCACTTGTTGTCACTCAACATATAATAAGATACCATAATATGATTTAAATCACTATATTGTCTTAAGAAGATAGAAAAATCTCCAAGTTACTTATTTGTAATATGTGTGATATTCTATGAGTTATTGGCTTTGGAAAATACAAGCTACAGGGTGTCCATCTGGGTGATCCATGTCCATGAGTTGGTTATTAAGAGTGAGATCAATGAAACCGAGTGGACGACATACTATATTCTACAAACTTTTGAATATTCAAGAGTTATACTATAATTCCTTTTTTTAACAGTTTTATAATTTAAATTCAAATACATCATATTCTAAGAAAAATATTTTATACATTTCAAAATAATTTTATAATAATTAAAATTTTATTTTTGGATGAAATCCCTATAATTTAAATTCTGAAAAAGAAAACTGATGGAAAATTGATGTAATTTAACGCAGATTTAACATGGAGTATGTTTTAAAATTATGTATCACCCAAAAAAATGAAGCCATAATAAAAAATAATTAGGAATGGCAAAATGTCACAAATTTTATTTTACGGGGATTGTCCTTATAGAATTTGGAGATGTTATGATTTTTTACCTTGTAAAGCAAGGTATAGAATAAATTTTCACTCCGAATAAAATAGTGGGAATGGGACAATAGTATTCTATCTTATTCTGTGGAGCCCCATAATTATGACATTATTATATTTTTACCTTATATATTAATATATATATATATACATACATATACACACATATATATGTATAATTTTTCTAGCCATTTTAATAATTTAATTATTTAAAAAATTAAAAATACATTAGAATTTCACTTGAGATAATGAAGGTAAAACATAATAATATTTTGTCAGTTATGTATTAACTTTTTTTTTAAGTTTTAAATTATTTAAATCAATTATATATATTTCTATACCTATATTATAGCATTCTATTAGTCAAATATAATTTGTAATATTTGAATTTTCAATTTTTTCTTTCTTTTATATTTACTAATATTTGAAATTATTTAATAATTATTGATAAATTTGTAATCCTTAGTTTTTAAATCAACATTTTTAAATTTTCTATGATTCTCCACAAGTCTTCTTATAGTTCTGTTGCTCTGCAAGGCATTGGGGATTTGAATGAAATTTTATGGAGTAAAATAATATTTTGTTTTCGATAATAAAATATGGAAGTTCATATGCTCTCATCTATCCCATTGCCGTCCCAAAAAATAGTCCTTTCATTATACGTCACTTTTTTTTTTAATCTCAAATAAATAATTGAATTTACAATTTTGGCCATGTCTATATTTCACAAAAAGCTCTACAAGTTTCTTAATGGGCCAAGGGTGGGCTTCCGTATTTATTTTTTCTTTTTTTTGCCATAACCGTATTTACTTTACTGAAGAGACCAAAAATCTACAATTTAGTGTTGTAGCTTTTGCTTAATAATTACCATTGCTAATTTTCTAATTAGTCATAATTAGTGATTGATTGAAACAGTCAAACTTCAAGTTCTTAATTCTTAATTAACAAATAGTTGAATGTCTATGTGGACAATTCCACATCACGTAATTGTGGGATTCCAAAATGAGTGATTAATTGATGTGTCGATCCACTTTTGGTGGCAGATCATTTTTCACATAATTGAGAGTACCGTGTTTGCAACAGGATTTTAATTTGTGGCTTAACCTCCTTCTTTGGTCAGTGTTGTCAAAAAAAAAAAAAAAGCAGGCCAATCAAGTTATTCCAATAAGTAAAAGTTATACTTCAAGTTAGTCTCCAAACAAATTATTTTTTAATAAATTCAAATTATTATAATACTAATCCTAATTCTAGTCCACATATATTAGGCAGTCTTAAGTGGATATTTTACAACTTCTTATATTTTAAATCAACAATAGTAATTAATTAAAATTCAATATTATTATTATTATTATTATTATTATTATTATTATTATTATTATTATTTCAAATAAAATTTTATTTTTTCTTAAAATAAAATTATATTTAAAAAATAATAACCATAAAGAACTTAACTTTTAAGAAAATCATGTTCCAAACTTCGAGTAGAATTAAAAAAACTATTACTTGGATTTTTTTTAACTTGTAAATTGTAACTTAAATATAAAATATTAATTTTTTTATAAATTTTAGTGCAAATTTGATGGAATAAAAATTATTATTATTGCTATTATTATTGATTTTAGATAGTACTAATATCAAAATTGTAAGAAAAAAAATTAAGGTAAGTTATTTTTTATGTGAAAATTTTCCAAATACAAAGGAAAAACCACATAACCTAGTTCAAAAAATTTCAATATTTGTGAACAAAATGGGTATAAATATTTTATTAATTAACTTTAAAATATATGAATATATCACTATTTTTAATTTTATTCTCCTTCACCAAATTATGATTCATTTTCTCTTAAATTGTTTTAATATCTATCTTTTGTATCATACTAATCTTTTAAATAAATGGTCATTTCTAAGTTCTTATGGCTTATTGATAGAAACTTTTCATTGAAAATTTTCTTGTTAAGAGAAAATGCACTTTTTGATGTCATTAAAAATATTGAAAGGGTTAATACATCATACCTCATGAGAGAGAGTACATAATATTGTGTCTTTTTTTATTTCCATCATTCTAAAATATTAAAATTTGGTATATTAGTCACAATTAAGCTCATTATTGATTAAAGGGAATTATTGGTTATACTTAAGAAATTATCATATTCTTCAACATATGATATGGATGTTCTTGAAGAAGATGAAGAACCTATGCATAAATGTAAAAAAAAAATAAAATTTACCATTATATATATATATATATATATATATATATATATATATATATATATATATATACATATATATATTTATATTAAAAATCTTGTGCAACAAATTATTTACATTATGCATATATGATTCCACATCAAAATCATATTGCATATTTGCATGATATTTATTTAATACCTTTTTCACTTCTTCTTGTTTAAGTTTAGGGTCTATAATTACAACTATAATTTATAAGTAAGGAATATTTTTAGAATATTTATTTTATTTTGGTAAGCATTCATCAATAATAATCTCAAAACCATTAATACTTTTAAATTTTAAAAATAAAAACTATGATTAAGCAAAACTCCAAGCACTAAATGAAATGTAAGATAGTAAGAATAAGATAAAAGATTTGTCACTCTATAAAATATTTGCAAAAATTGTAAGCAAAATTTGCCCTTTCCTATTCAGCATTTTCAAGATAATGATTATCTTACATTTTTATACAATAAAAAGTACTCATGATATCCTTATACTATAAACAAAGTTATAATGTACTAAAAGTAGAATTTTATTTTGTATAGACATCTTGTGAGTGCATCTTAGGTTTTCTAGAACAACCAAATTTAAAATATAGCATACATATGTAAGATAAAAAAATTAAGTATTAAGAATTGGATTTAAAGATGGAATTCAAATTCTAATAGCACTAATATCATTAGATGCATTATCAAAAGTAACTAAAATTATCCTATTAGGTATATGTACTCACTACAAGTATTTACTATATGAAAAATAATAACTGATGCATCATGTAGTAGTGAAATGGGTTTGAAACAAATTATTCTCTTATATAAAATAAAGTGTCATCAATATAATGAATGGTTACACAAATATAACTCATTTGGGATGATGATATCTAAATATCGAATATAAGTACAAATTTATCTTTAAATTTTTCAAAAAGTTTACTAAAATAATTTTCTTTTTGCCAAATATTTTTTTGTAACTTTTTAACACTAGTGTTCTTACCAATATCACACTATTGAAGATTAAAGTGATGAAAACACTTATTAAATTTTGGACAACTTGCCAAAATAAAGATATTTTGACATAACAAATCTATTTACACAATTAATATTCATAACTATCTTGACTTAGCATATTAGGATCATTTTTTTTTACCATCTAAGATATTCACATATTTAAAAGAGTAATGACACCTCAATAAAGTAGTGCCAATATGGCTATAATGATTATAAGATTTTAGACAATATTTATAAAATATTTTATCTACATCACCTGCCCTTTTTAAATAAAAAAGATTTCATATATCAAAACTTTTTTATCTTTTTGTTAAATTGGTTGAAAAATGACTGAGTGTTTACATTTTCACTACTATGAGCACATTATGAAGAAGAGGAATATTGAGAAAAAAAAAAAAGAAAATGATGCAAATTTGGGTATGCTTGAAGGATTATTTATACAATCATTTTTAAAAAAAATCAATAACTACATTATCTAAATTTTTTTTTGCTATTCTAAAAATATTGCATATTATTAAGATCATTCAAATTCATGGTCAAAACTTACAACTTAATAATATAAAAAAAAGGATTACTAATTTAAAAGTTGACAAGAATGACAAGTATAAAATCAATAATAATGCTATAAAAATAGAGTATATAAAACTAAATGACAATTATAAAAATTAAAGTAGAGAGAATTGAAAAGTTTCACTAATGACCATTTGTATGAAAGAAGAATTAAACAATTTTGAATTGCATGCATCACCTTCCATTTTCTACTAAGTTGGAAACTTAAACATTTGTAGATAAAAACTTTAGAAAACATGAGAAAGTAAAAAAGAGAAAAATAAAAACTTATTGTGTGAATTTAGTTTGATTAGAGGAAGTATTTATAATAAAGAAAATTTTAAAAAAGGGAGAAAAATTAACCATTGCACTTTTAACTGTTGCATAATGGCTCTTTCTTCACTTTTGATTCTTTGTTCAATTGCAAAATTAGTGGAAATTATAAGAGAAGAGCCAACCCTAGTATGGCAAAGTATCTCAAAAGTCCAATTAAAGCCAAGGGAGGCAATTGAGGAATTGCAGAGAAAAGTATTTTGAATTCTAAGGTAAGTAAGATTTAACCCACTTTGATGTATAGTGCAAGTGTTGACTATTAAATTTTGAATATAAATATATAAAAATCATAATTTTATAATCTATATTATTGCATTAAGTTTTTTAATATTTTTATTTATACATGAAAACCACAATTTTAATAAAATTGAAAAAATATAAAAAAGAAATGTTACTAAAGGAAAAGACATTTTAATAAATATTTTTAAAATAAATTTAACATTAAAAGCTATTTAATGTTATTTTAATATACATTAAGATTATATATTTATAATTTTATATTTATATATATTAACATATAAATAGATTTTTTCTTGTTTAGGTATACCAATTAATGGTGACCTTACTTTATATGGCATGAACAAAAATAGTACAAATTGTAAGTTGCATTGTAAACATAAATTGCTAAAGGCCCAAAGTCAAAGGCAAACCTTTATTTCTTTGTTTATATATTTATTTTTATTAACATGAAATTTAATTATTTATTTTAATAAAATTTTAAGACATATGTGTTAGATTTTTAATCATAGACCTAATAATTCAATAATAAAATAAGATGTAAAAGAATTTAGTCTAATATTAAAATGATTGAATAGTTTAGACTTAATAGTAATTTAACTCAATCAATTTGATAACGGGTAGTTTTTGGTAATAGGTTAACCTATTAATATTATTAATATATATAAGGATCGCTACTCCTAAATCCTATATTTAATTATGAATACTCCCTATCACTATTAGGAAGTCTCCTTAATCAAGTTCTCATCTAGAGTTGATAAGAGTAGCAAATCTTTATTAGTTTTTACGATCAAAATTATTTATGAATAATTCATGACTTACGACAAATCTTGAATTCATATTCACTCATAATAGATTTATCAGATAATAATAAATATTTTCTATATTTAATATTATTTTTTTCATATAATTCAATTTGAGATATTATTTTTTTGTAAAATTTGATTTTAACAATTGGTATCAAAGCCTTTGAATCATGTGGATTGAATATATTATTTCATAGAATTGGGAATAAAATATTATTTTTTAATAATTTTTTATATTATATGATAAATATATTCTAGATAAAATCTTGCTATAAATCTCTAATTATATCATAGCCTTTCATATATTTATTTTTTTATTATATGTATTATTTTATTCTTAATGAATGTTATACATATTATATGTGAAGAAGATTTATATATTTATGTTTCATCCATGACTGGCTCTCATATATGTCTTTTGGATGAATTTTTTAGTATGAAATATGTATTTTATTTGAACATAATAATGTAGCATATATGTATCTATGCTTTTTGGTTGAATTTTTAGTCTAACAAGCCTAGCTTTATTAGTTTTATTTTCTAGCCTATTAAAAAAATTAACATGATTTCTAAATCAAATACATGATTTGGTAAACTATTTACATTAAATCACGAAAGGCAAACCTACCTGAATGATTTGAGATTTGACTTTTATTTTTAAAAAGGAATTGCATTAAAAGGTGTGAAAAAATTGATTTTATTAAGTTAGAAGATATAGAATGATTTTCACATGATTCAATAATATATATATGCATAATTATAATTCCAAAATTTTTAGCAATCTACAGCCACAAGATGTGCTTGTATTTGTGCTAGTACTATAAGAGATGAAATTAAAAGATGATCAATCTTAGCACATTGTACATTGAATTATTGTTATTGTTGTTCTTGTTATTATTATTTGCAGGTATCCATTTTAACCTGTCACTATACAATGCCAATTTTAGTTCACTGCTATCTACTATTGTGAGTATATGTCTATTACGTGTGTGCCTATGATGAATGTGAATATTCACCTTCTATATGTGATAAATTCTATTTTTGAAATTAAAAATATTTTAATTATTTTTTATTTATTTAATTTGAATGATCAATTGATTTTATTTTGGGCTGCAAATTTTACTATTATATTACTACATGTTAGGCTTTCATATATATTTTTTGTCAAATTTTTGGACACTGTTATTTTTCTATGTATATGTATGTATATGAAAATAATTTTAGAAAATTGTTTGAGCTTATGTTATACTAAAAAAAAGTTTGCAATTCAATTACATAAAATTTTGTTCATTTTATAAAATTAGTAAGTAGACTTAGGAGAATATCATATTAATAATATTTTAATATCCTATCAGTATAATATTATTAATGTGATTTGTTAGTGATAATATAATATAGAAATAAGTATTATGTTTCTAGAATTTTCATCATCTTATTGATGTTAAAATTTTAGAAATATGATATTTAATCCTTGTATTATATTATAAGGTCTTTAATGCCTCATCAATATTGGGTTTTATTGTGTAATACTAAGTTCAATTGTATAAGTTATTGAGATAAATTCTAGCATGACTAAGATAAAATATGCATTAATATTTTAAAATTTATTTTCTCAGTTCTTTTATTTATGCAATTAAATATAATTAAGATGCTTAATGAAAGCAATCATAAAGACTAGGCTGAATCACAAAAGGTATATCAGGTAATCTTTAACCTTAATCTGGCGATTAAGGAAGTGGAACCTTATATTAATGCTGAGTCTACAGCAAGTCAAAAGAATCATCATGAAAAGTGAATCTATTTTTTTATGATAATGAAGTACATGACAGATAAAACCATAAGAAAGAGCATTCCTAAAATGTCAAATGCAAAAGAAATCATAGATTCTGTAACTAAAAAGTATAAGAATTTTGATAAGATTAAGAAGGGATTATATCTTTCATTACTTGATGATATCAGTTGGGTGAGAGAGCACATTCTGAGATTAGTTAACTATCACAATAAGTTGAAAACCATGCAAGTTGATATATGAGAATGTTATTTAACTTGGTATGTATCGGAGTCCCTTCCACCTTAATTTGACATTATAAAAACCACTTATAATACTAAAAAATTAGAATGCACTATTAATGAGTTGATTTCAATAGTTACACAGATAGAAGAAGATATGAAGAAATAAAAAGTTCAGGTAGTTAATTATACCTCTCATGGCACACATTCAAATCATGGTAGAAATCTAATAAAAAAGAGAGCAAAGGACACCATAACTATGGAAGGAAGAAGGGTGAAAAATGAATCTAGAGACAATAATGCTATAAACCCAATAAAGCCCAATTCAAGGGTAACTGTAGGTTCTGCAAGAAGCATGGGCATAAGAAAGTAGACTATTTTAAATATAAGAAATGAGTTAAGAAGAAAAAGAAAGGTACTCATCTAGCTCTAGTCTATTTTAAGTCAAACATTATTAGTGTACCATCAAACTCTTAATGGTTAATACTGGTGTACTATTCATGTGACTAATTATTTTCAAGCATCGATAAATATGATGAAACCAAATGAAGAAGATTTAATTGTGAGACTTGGAAATGGAGATAGAGTTGAAGTGGAGCACATAAGATTAATGAAATTGAAATTAAAGACTAGACATGAGCTTTTAATTAATAATTTAATCTATGTACCTTTCATGAGAAGGAATTTAATTTTAATTACTACTTTGGATTCTATTAGATACTTTTATTATTTTAGAAATGGAAAAGTTAAATTATTTTATAAATCTTTAATTATTAGTACTAGTTCTATGTGTAATAGTTTATATGGAGTTAATTTAAATCCTAATTTTATGAATACAATAAACTTTGTTGTAGGTAAGAAAATGTGTTAAATTGATAAAAGATTCTCAATATTATGGCATAAACAATTGTGCTATATCTTTGAAGAAAGAATTCAGAAACTTATGAAGAGAGAAGTACTTCATGATCTAGATTTATCAAATTTTGGAACATATCTAGATTGCATTAAAGGAAAACTTACATTTAAAGGTAGAAAGGGTAAAAGAAGTAAAAATGAGAATATTCAAGAATTGATCCACACTAACATTACTAGGCCTATCATACTTAATACTATGGGTGGCTACAAATACTTCATCATGTTTATTGATGATTACTCTAAATTTAGTTGGATGGAGCTATTCAGTGATAAGTCGAAATCACTAGAAGCTTTCAAGTTATTCAAGGCAGTAGTTGAACTAAAACTAGATAAATAGATAAAGTACATTCATTCTGATAGAGGTAGTGAATATTATGATGGGTATAATGAAATAAGAAAAAGCCCTAGTCTTTTTGTGAGATACTTACAAGATTATGGAATTCAAATAAGTTACACCATACTTAGTATACTAAAGCAAAATGAAATTGCAAAAAGAGGAATAGAACTTTTATGACATGATGAGATGCATGCTGGCCCATACTTTGCTACCAAAATTCTTATAAGGTAATATGTTGAGAACAACAACATATATTTTAAATCAAGTTCCCATTAAGTCAATATCTAAGACCCTTTATGAACTATTATAAGGTAAGAAGTTTAGTTTAAGGCATTTTCAAGTTTGAGGTTGAAAAGGTGAAGTAAAGTCATACATTCTATCTAAAAGGAAACTTGATTAAAAAATAATCAGTGGATATTTCATTAGGTATTACAATAACTTGATGGAAAGCAAATTTTACTGTCCAACTCATTCGACTAAAGTAATTGAGTCCAATCGAGCCATTTTCTTTGAGAATGAGTTGGATAGTAGAAGTTAAATATCACATATTATGGATTTCTTTGAAGACAAAACAATTGTTCTATTGGCACTAACATTAAGAGAATAATCTTTGTTACTCCATTAGTTGATCCAATACAATTAATAATGGAAGATGTTAAGCTAGATGAAATAAACGAAGAAATTCCATTAAGAAGATCTTGAAGA
This sequence comes from Sindora glabra, assembly GCA_020226215.1. NCBI lineage: Eukaryota > Viridiplantae > Streptophyta > Magnoliopsida > Fabales > Fabaceae > Sindora > Sindora glabra. The sequence goes on from CM035234.1 coordinate 45,476,716, forward strand.
GTTCATAGATTAATAATTTCTAATGATTATCTTGTATATTTACAGGTGCATGAATATGATATTAATGATGATACTAATCCTATAACCTTTTCTCAAGTTATGTCTAGTTTAAACTATTTTGATTGGATGAGTGTTATGAAGAATGAGTTAACTTCAATGCATAAAAATGAAGTGTAGGATCCAATGGAGCTTCTTACAACTTGTAATTCATCAGATGCAAATAGGTCTTTAAGACTAAGAGAAGTGCTCGAGGTGAAGTTAAAAGGTACAAGGCTAAATTGGTAGTAAAAGAATACACCCAAAAGGAAGGTATAGACTACAAAGAAACCTTTTCACCAGTTTCAACCAAAGACTCATTCCATATTATCATAGCTTTGGTGGCTTATTTTAATTTAGAACTACATCAAATAGATATAAAGATAGCTTTCCTGAATGGTATTCAATAGAGACTGTTTATATGAACTAGCTAGATGGTTTCCAAGAGAAAAGAAAGGAGCACCTTGTGTGCTAACTTAAAAAGTCCATTTATGGCTTAAAATAAGTTTCTAGATAGTGATACCTCAAGTTTAATGAGATAGTAACTTCTCTTGAGTTTAAGGAGAATGCAATTGACCAGTTTATTTATGTATTAATAGTTTTGTTATTCTAGTACTATATGTAAACGAAATTCTCCTTGCAAACAATTATGTGAACTTGCTAACTGAGATGAAACAAATGTTATCTAAACATTTTGATATGAAAGATCTTAAAAATACCTCTTATGTCCTAAAGATAAAGATCCATCGTGATAGACCTTGGGGTTTGCTTAGTTTATCTCAATAGACTTACATTAAGAAAGTACTGAAAAGGTTTAACATATCAATCTGCTCTCATGTTTCCACACCTATTTCAAAAGGAAAATTTTATCTAAGTTCTATTGTCTTTAAAATGATGTTAAAATACAAAGAATGAAAAATGTCCTCTATGCTTGGTAGCCTGATGTATGCTCAGGTATGTACACATCCTAATATAACTTATGCTATTGGTATACTAGATAGATACTTGAGTAATCCTAGTTAAAAACATTGGACTACTATGAAGAAAGTTATGAGGTGCCTTCAAGGTGTAAAAGATTACATACTAACTTATAAGAAATCAAGAGATCTCATAGTTATAGACTACTCGGACTGAAATTTTGCTCGTTGTCTAGATGATCATAAATCTGCACTTAGATACATCTTTATGATGGCAGGAGGAGTTATGTTATGGAAAAATATTAAGTAGTCCTTAATAACAACTTCTACTATAGAAGCAGAATATATCATGTGTTATAAAGCTATTTGTACTACTATATGGTTAAGAAATTTTATAATTAGTTTTGAGATTATTGAGAGCATCTCAACCTTTGACATTCTATTAAAATAATATTGTTATTGTAAACTTCTCTCATAACAATAAAAGTTTTACTGGCATAAAGCATCTTGATATAAAGTAACAATTTGTGCAAGAGAAAGTATGTGAACATATTATATGTATTGAACATATTTCCATGGATCATATGCTTGGGGATCTATTGACCAAAAGCTTAGTGATAGGAGTATATCATAATCATGTAATCAATATGGGATTAGTTAAGTCTTTTTAATATTTTGGGTTAATGAGAGTACTATGATGTAAACTATTTTCTCAAGATATGCATAAATGAAATGTTCATAATGAAATACTCATATTTTGTCATATATTGTGCATATTTTTGTTATTGCATATTTATAGAGATGTTTAAACCTTGTCTTAATACTATTTGATAATTATGATTCTTATTTAGCATTTTGGGCATATGCTTCAATCCAATGTGTAAAGATTTATATATGATTATCATAATTTTTGTTATGTAAATCTTATTAAGTACAAACTTATTATGTATATTCCTATTGGATATTGTATATGATTAACAACGTGTAAGTGTACAATATATATATATATATATATATATATATATATATATATATATATATATATATATATATATATATATATATATATCATTGATATTCTTATTAAATATTATATTTTATATTACTAAACATTTATGATCTCAATTTAGACTTATGAGTGTAAAGATATTATAGTTTTTTTTTTATATTTTATTAAAGTGATCACTATTATTGAATTACATGGTTCAAGCGGGAGAATGTTAGATTTTTAATTATGAACCTAATAATTCAATAATAAAATAAGATGTAAAATGATTTATCCCAATATTAAAGTGATTGAATAGTTTGGGCTAATGTGGTAATGGGAGGTTCTTGACGATAGGTCGATCCACTAATGTTATTAATATAAATAAGAGTCGCTACTCCTAAACACTATGATTGATATTGAACACTCTTCATTAGTGTTAGAAAGTTCCTCCAATCAAGTTCTCATTTAGGATTGATAAGAGTAACAAATCCTTATTAGTATTTGTGATTAAAATTGTTCATGACCTGTAACAAATCATGATATCATATTCACTTACAATAAATTCATCAGGTAATAATAAATTTTTTTTCACGTTTAATATTATTCTTTTCACATAATTCAATTTGATATATTATTTTTTTATAAAATTTGATTTTAACAATATGTTGACAATATTAAATGTATAAAATCATTAAATTTAAAAATAAAATTTATAATATATTAAAAATTTAAAAGTATAATTTTAATATATACACACACATATAAATACATACATACATATACTAATCAATTAATTTTATATCTTATATTATTAGGTTGATAAGTTAATTCAATAGTTTGATAGGTTAATACTTACCAATCCTAATTTTTTACTAGGTCAAGTTAATCAATCTTAATTTCTTAACAAGTCAAATCGTTGTCATGATTTTCGTACTAGTTTCAATTCGTAGTCAAGCAAACTTACACTAATTCTAAGTCAATCCATTAAACTTAACATGTTTTGACATTTATCTTTAGAAAAATTTTCTAATTTTATTGTAGTATTAAAATTTAGCACTATTTCTTATTATATTTTAATAAATTAGTAGTTTTGATGTCATCATTGAATATTTCTAAAATTAAGAAAATAATTTTCTAATTTATTAAAAAATAATAGAAAATAATATTGCAAATCTCTTTTGATAAGAATTCATGGCTTAAATTAATCACCTTTTCAACTATTAAAAGTATAATTTGGTTATGGAGAAATTCAATTAGGGGAAGTAAAGTATTTAGAATTTAATCCTTCAAGAATTTTAATATCAATTTTGAATGTTTTAGTTATTTAATGATGTCCAATCAAACCTTTAAAAAAATTCATATAAATTTAGTCTCCTATTTATTCTATTTTCCTAATTAAATCATTATGATAATCTTTCATTAGAACAATTAATAGAATTATCAATACAATAGTTGATTTTTAAGAACGATAAACATATGACTATATTAACATTGTTAGCAAATTAAATGCTTTATTATTAACTATTATTATACTTTTAATAATAATAATAATAATAATCTAAACAAGGACTTATATATGAGTAATTGAATAATCCATTAACTATATTGTAGGGGTGGATAAATGTAATCTGACCTGATTTTTTATCTAGACCTTACTTTGAATAAATAAGGCTTAGATTGAAAGTTAGATCTAAGAGTCGAGTTTTAGCAAAATTTTGGGGCTTAATTTATAAATGGATTGAACTTGGTTTTACATATTTAAAATCAAGCTGGTCCACATTTAGCCTTATTTTATATTCTAATATTAAAAATTTTATTATGTTATTTATTTGACATATATTATGTGATGCAAAATTCAATCATAAAGAATTAATATATGTATATGATGATTTTTTTAGTAATTTTTATTACATATATTAAATATAATATATATGTAATTATAAATATAATTTATATATTTATATGGTTTAATTATATTGTATAAATTAAAATTTTAAAACTAGACCAAACTTTAACATTTCTATTTAAAAAAAATTAGGCTTGGACATAAAATAATAATAAAAATCCAAATCGAGCCATATTAATGCTATAGAAAAAATACCTTGATATTTATATAAGAGTAAACTTATTTTACCTACCCCTACTATATTGATAAGTATTTTTTTGAGTTATTAAATAAGTGGAGCATAAATTTTTCTCATATGTGGTAAGAAAATTTTTTAAATTGATCATATTTCCTTTTATTTTTCTCCTCTTCTTTTTCATTCCTTTTCATCCTCCAATCAAGTAAAAGAAAATATTAATTTCTACTCCTTTCTTTCCACCAAGTTTCTATAGAAATAAGCAAATGGTAAAATTTTTATAAGAATTAAATTGATGCAAACTAATTTAATAAGGGATAAAATAAGTGTTTAGCAAAAAAGAAAACAAGGAGTTATCAAACCTATACTAAAAAAGGAATGGCATTAATCCATTGTTTATTTTATTGGAAGATATTTTTTGTTAAAAAATTTTATTTATTTTTATAAAAAGTAAGGAAATGACATGTCACCTTAATCATAAAGTGATAATACTTAATTATGAGTGATAATGTCTGATATAACATGATAATTCAATACACTTATATGGATTCGGATTAACACGCCAACTTTGTTAACAACTTATATTAATTTTTTAAAAATATCATTTATAAAATAATTAATAATTAAATTATAAATAGATATATATAATACAAATATAAAATATTTATTTTAATAAAATGATAATAAAAATTTAAAATAATATTTTATTAATAATTAAAAATATTTTTAGAAAAATAACAAGTAATTAAATTTAATAAATAATTCATAATATAAATTTTATTAATTAAAATTATTAAATGAATTAAACAAATTAACTCATTTGACATGTTTAATAAACAAATCGATCTAAATGACAAGAATGATCACCCTTATAATTAATGATAAGATAATAGAGAAAAAATAACTTTATATTTAAAATAATAATATTATTATTAATTATTTTTTATATTTAATATTAAAATAAATAAAATATTTTTTATTATTTAAATATTTTTTAGTTTATTTTTATTGAAAATACTTTTATTAAAACAAATAGCAAAATTAAATGATAAAACTATATTATTTTGTTTCACAAGATAATGTATTATTTGTATTATTATTATTATTATTATTATTATTATTGTTTTACAAGAGGTAGGAGTTAAAGAGAGATGGGGGGAACTTGAAAGTAGGGGAGGGGATGTGGGGACAGAGAATCTAATTCCCCCACTTTATGCCACTTGACCTTGAAAGTATAAAATTATGTCATCTATATGACTTCCAATGACTATTAAAAAATTGTTATTTAAGGTGATATTCATAAGCTTAACCCAATTAATCAATTTTAAGGCCCACAAAGTTTGATGGGTTCTCTGTGAGCCTATAAATATAATATTAAAATTTGATAATTTAATTTGAATAATATATGATATTATTTAAAATTTTTTATATATTTTAATTTTAATATCAAAATATTATGTATGTATCTAATAACTTCACTATTTCTACCATTATCAAAATAATCGGCAAAGTGTTTACTATTTTTTTTTGTCTTTTACTATATGTTAGCAAAATAGTTAGTTTTTCACAATCTTCCGCCTCCACACAATAAGTAGCTCAATTTGATTTGGTTGGTCACATTTAGATCTGTGTGGAGTTCAATGTAAGTAAAATTGAGCGTTACATGGCTCACCCAATGCAATCAAAGTATCTATCAAGTATCACTTCATTTCAGAGGTTTTAGATGAAAGAGAGTATTAATTTATTAATTTTCAAATAAAAAGGTGAAAGATTTATAAAAGTGTCAGTGTCTTGGAAATGTTGAAATAATGAGTCCATTTTCTCAATAATAGTTTGGTTAAAATAAATATTTTATAAGAAAAGGTAGTCCTATAAAAATATCAACAAAAGTAGGAAATGCCAATCTTCTTACTCTAGCTGTTTTTTAGGGGGAAAAAAAACTAAAATTAGAGGGTGAGGTACGAATTTAAAACGCAAATGTTGAACGAGCAAAAGCAAAAGCATGCCTTTATGGTTGATTAGACCTTCGTATAGCCACATAAGTGTTCAAGTCTATAATAAAGGACAGAGGCATAATGGTGTGAATGGAAGGGTAGTAAAATGCATAATAAATTATCAAAAATGTATTTTCCAAAATTTGTAATTAACTCTTATTTAACTTTTTCATAATTTATTTTATCTTCTAAAATGTATCTAGAAATTCAATTATGTTATAATACAATAATTAAAATTTTTGTGTGCCAGCGCACAAGCAATCACATTTTCTAATTTTTTTTAAAAAACGTCAAATTGTTACTAATTAACTACGTTAATGAGAAATCAAGACAAGTGTTTAGTTTCGAATTTTATTGAGTGCTTTCTCACGCAAGCATCCATTTTCGTTTCATGCATGCAAACAAGATTAAACACCAAAATCCATACTTTCAAATTTCAAAGACAACTATTTCGGTCATAAGTTTTCTTCATAATATTAAAGACAAAGAGGATTTGACAGTAAAAATAATATAATATATTTTTAGTGTGATATATATTGAAGAAGATAATAATAATTGAGATATATTTATTTGTTTTGCATGAGCAAAACGACAGCACACTTTGCAGAAGGTTGAATTACACATATGCATGTCTCTTTTGACCACAATTTGTTTATTATCTGCGTATGTATGCATGTATATATATGTATATATTTTATTTTATATTTGCGGTGATGAGATTTTATGCTAAGTATTATTCGCCATAATCCATCTTTGGATAGTATTCAATTCATATAAAATTTATTTCCGTCCAACATGGTGACAATTCACAATTAATAAAATTCAATCTATTGAGGACAATAAAAAATAAAATATGTTAGAATAATGTTATATTTATCCCCACATATTAACAATATGATTTTAAATTGCAATTTATAATAATAATATTGTAATAATTGATTTTGCATTAAGCTCTTTAATCACAATTTTTTGAAAACTTTTTCTTATTAATAAAAGAAATTATAATTTATTTAATATACATACGCAAAATGTTAAATTCAAATCCTATACATTATAAGAAATAAAACCTATATTATATATCACTACGCTATTAAAGTACCAAAATAATTTTTTACAATTTTATTTCATAACAGTCGTATTGTTGGAATCACTAGTACTGAGTTTTTCAATTTAAAGGCAGTCAACAAATTTGAGCCCCATTACGGATCAATTTGATTTGATTAGATTTACACGTTGTTTCTTTAGGTTTAGCTTTATTATAGTTTGATATGACCTTATTAGAAGTTTGTTGTTGCCAAAATATCAACCTCCCTTTTTTTTTTTCATAAACCCTTTTTTTATTTTTTATTTAATGAAACCCTTGTTGTTTATTTGGTCATAACCATTTTTTTTAATTTTTTTATTTTTTGTGTTCTTCTTAATTAGCTATGACAAATTACAATAACAACCTACTAATTACAATAACAACCTATTGGACTCTTCTAAATATGATGAGAAGTCTATATTCGTCCATGGGTCTAGTTTTTCTTATAATCTGACTTTTGTACATATGAACAGCATCTTAAGATTGGGACAGTGTGTTATTATTCCCTTCAGAGACAACCTTAATTAAAGCCAAAATCAATTACACACAACTTTTTGACATTAATTTGGATCCTAAATTTCAAATTTAATCACACGATTATGCCGGGAATAAAAATAGCTTTATTCCAAATTAATATTTAATCAGTAACACATTTGTTTTTCTGCATTCATACACGTGCAGCGACACCTAAATACACCAACCAAGAAAAACTCTAATTTATGGTTGAGGAACCTACCATTAATAATGGGCAGAGGGTTAATTGAAATTAAATTAAAAATTGAGACATTTACAGCTTTAATAACTCTTTCTTCTTTAATATAATCGCATAAATATATGGCTAATTAATAAGAGGAAGCTCCTTTTTTTTTCCATAGGAGGGTGATGGAGGATGGGGCAGGGGAAAGGGTTGGGCAAGGCTCAAACCATGGCCCCATTATACCACTCTTTATGTGCCAAAGGATTAACCGATTGAGTTAGGCACCTGGTTCAGAAGATGTTTTGCGTTTTTTTTTTTTTGGCTAGTATTTCAGTGAAGCATTGCGGTGATACACTTGCTGTTTAAGTAATAAGTACAAGCATTATAGGAAAAATAGTCTAAACCGATAACAATTGTCATCGATATTGACACTAAAATCATAGTTACTGCCATCCATTGATGGCATTATTATTAGCAATAAGTCGTCACCATTGAAGTGTGATTATAGGATTTTATACCAATAACATGTGTCATTGTCGTAGTAAAATATCCTATATTGGCAACAATTATCACCAGAGTAGGGTAAGTGAGGTTGCACCATGTAACATGGCAACAACCTTATACTATAGTATAATTGATTCTTATTTCTTTTCTCTAAAAACACTTAAATTTTTATAATAATCAATTCTATTTTTATTTTAATGATATTAATAGTAAGCATTAGTCCTAAATATTTTTTATACTTAATATTATCATATTAATTATGATACTAAATGAAAAAAATATATATAAAGTAAAATAGTGAATAATATACAATAATAATATTAAAACACAATAATAAAATTGTATACAATAATAAATCATCAATTTTAAACCTTTTGAAGGGCTTCTTATGTCAAACTATGAAAGAAGTACTTGTTATTAGGATAGTCAAGTTGCTCATTGCACTTAGAAAGTAATAGTAGCAAGAAAAATCAATTATTACTTTTTAAGAGGTTTCACTAATAATGGCTTTGAGTACAGATGACTGCAATGGATATAAAAACAAGAAACTACTTTGAGAATATTATAAAGACAATCATTGTCATTATTCATTTCTTTTATTATGTTGCCATCTCTGATACCTAGTTATCTATATCCTTTCTTCAAAGTTGTGAGACTCACACTAAACTTCTTAATTGCTTACATTATAAATATGTAGAAGTATTCAAATATTATCTCTCTTGATAATATTTTTGCATGAATCTCTATTCTTTTCTTTTTAAATTTTTTTTTCTCTTGATAACATTATTGATGAGACTATGAGTAAATGTAACAACCAACCTACAACTAAATAGAAAAGTGCAAATTTAATCCAATATAAATGCAAACATTTAATTAAAATAGGAATATAATGCATTATAAATGCAAAGCAAACATACCTAATAAAAAAAGTATGTATCCTCTAGTTGTAAACTTTTTAACATCTAAAAATGAGATTCAAAAAGATAAATTTAAACATGAGATAACACAAATGCATTAAAAATACAAATTTTATTAAAAAATTACTAACATAAAAAAAGCCCAAACAAACAAGTCAATGAAAACTTTAAACATATATAATTTAATATTAAAAAATTACAAATTTCATGTAAAATATTTTAAGGATAGTGCAAATGCATTAAAAACATGAACCTAAATACAAATTTTATTAAAAAGATTACCAATGTTAGAAACAAACTCATATAAACAAATCAATGAAAATATTAAATACGCATAAAATTAAAAATTTACAAATTTTATATAAAATTTTTTAAGGATAATACAAACACATTAAAAATACACACCCAAATACAATTTTTGTTTAAAAAAATACCAACATAAAAAATAAACCGATATAAATAAATCAACAAAAACTTTAAATAATTTTTATTAATAAAATCATAAATTTCATGTAAAATTTTTTAAGGATAATACAAATACATTAAAAATACAAACCTAAATACAATTTTTATTAAAAAATCAATACCTGAATCAAGTTCAAATAAAGAAATTAATGAAAAATTTAAATACATATAACTTTATCAGAAAAATATAAATTTCCTTTATAAAATTACAAATTTTATAAAAAAAATACAATTTTGCCATAGAAGTGTAATGTATGACATCAAACTACAAAAATTATCATGTAAATAGAAAGTACAAAAATTATTATGCCATTTTGCTAAAATCAAACAAATGATGAATAGCCAAAAAATTAAAGGTAAATATAGAAGATAATAAAAAGAAGATGAAGACAAAAATTATGATGTAACATCTCATTCAAAGAATTACAAAAGATGAAAAAAATGAGATAAATACAAAAGAAAATGAACAATATCAACAACATTCCATAGATATAAGAAAATAAGTAAACTATAAATACAAATAACAATAATAACAAAAAATCATTAGAAAAATTTTAGGATAAATTGATTAAAAAGTGATAAGACTTGATAAAAAAATGCTTGAAATTAAAAGGAGGAAAGCAATAAAGAATAACAATGAAAGAGAAGGGATGAAGAAACATATCTCAGAAAGCTAAAGGAGAGCTCCCCCTTTGCTTCTGCATTTTGTGATAATGGTAAAAATAGCTTCTACCAAAATTTATGCTATGTCAATAATATTTTTTTTAGTCATTGGTATATCTTTTTTGAGATATTAACATCAGTTTACATCCTCTTAATTTCCTAGGAATCCTATAGTAATGATATAGTTGTTGGTATAATGTAAAAATTCAATTTATAATTTTTTTTTAAAATTCTATCCCAATGACCTTATCATCAACATAAGTCTCAAACAATTAGCATGAACTAATAGTAACCCATTTTTCCATGCACCCTATATCAATGACCTTATTGTCAGTATATGTGTCATTGGTCAATGTTCCAATCTTTGCGATTATATGCAAACCTTATAATGATGATCATTGGAATATATATATTTTTTTGTGCCAAGCCTTCCCCTTTTACAGTTTATGCACAATACCTACACCAAGTTATTATAGTTGGCATAGGGTATTTTTCTTATAATAAAGTTAACTAAAGACATTGTAGTAAGGAAATACTCTTATGTTGCATTTGGTATAATCAAACGAAATGGAACAAGAATGGAATATAATAGAATGACTATTGTATAATTATGTTTGGTATGGTAAAAATTGGATATTTCATTCCATTTTTATGTTTGATACAACATAGTAATGTACAGATAGAATAAAATGAAAAAAAAATGTAGTTAATAACAATAAACCTTTATTATAAAAATAATAAATATTTTATTAAATAATTTACTATTATTTAAATATGAGACACAATCAATAATAAAAATTGATATAAAGGATGATGTGAGAATGGAGTGACATGATATAGTTTAATAATATTAACAAAAGATAATGTTAGAATATATGAAAAATATAGGGATATGTGTATGAAAAAGTCATTTCATAAATAATATAATGATCCATTCTATCACTTGTGTTATAAAATAAAAATCTTATTATCTGATAGAATGAACATTTTCATTTCATAATACATATTAAATAAACTTTTTATTATTCCCTCCCTCGTTTCTCTACCTTCCCACCAATGTAGCAAATAATGTTGATTGCCTCATGTCCCTTTTTCTTTTGAGGGTAAAAGATCTTTTCATTATACAATTTTTTCCCCAATTTGATCATGGAATCACAAGTACTATTATGTTCATTTTGTATATAAAATTTGAAAAAGTTTAAACATTGATAAGCAAACAATTACAAAGTTTGAACTTTACTTATATTTAAGTTACGTTTGATTGTTGTAATTTTTTAAATTTTAAAAAAATATAAAATTTCTATATTTGGTTTAAATTTTATAGAAATATTTTGAGAATGTGAATATTTTTAGGAATATTTGAAAATATTTTTAACTTAACATTTCTTAAAAATATCCCTATAAGAGAAGGTGGCTATTCTACATTCTTATAAAATGGGAATATTTAATTGATATAAATAGACTATTTTACTTATCATTTTATTAAAGTTTGCTATTATTCATATCTCATTTTATCATCACCTACTACTAGTGACCATTGTTGGCTACCACCTACCACTAATAGCTAGTGACCATTATTGGTGACTACTGTCAACTATTACCTATTGTCAATAACCATTATCGACTATCACTTACCATCAATAACCACCAATCACTATATCTATTGCTAGCCATCACTGATCATAGTGTCACAACCTAATTTTTAGACCATTGTGACTTACGTAAAGATATTAACTAAGTATCTTTACAAGTCTTTCTAAAACATTCTAATCTATAAAAACTAACAATTTTCTTAAATATATACATATTCCAAAAATATAATATTGAAAATTTTATTAAAAGTTTTTTTTAAAAAAAAATTCCATGTATGCATAATCAATCAAGAAATAGTTTTTCACAATTAATGAGGTTCAATTTTTAAACATATTTTCATTAAAATAGATAGAAATTTCGACAAATAGAACCTTAACTTTTAGTAAATAGCATCTATTAAATTTTATTTTGAGAATAAAAAATATTAAAAATCTTTTTCTTTTTTCTTTTAGAGTCTAAATCTAAAACAAAATAGAAGAAGTTTCCTTTTTTTATTAGGAAATAGTTAAAAAATAATGACTTCAAAAAAAATATAGTGAAGTAATTTTAGAAAAATATCTTTTTATTAGAAAATGATTGAAATCTTTTTAGCTAAACTTTAAATAGATAATTTTTTATAAAACTATTTCTAGAAAGAGATGATTTGTTAGATAAAATTTTAAAGGACCTTTATATAAAGTAGTCTTGAAAATATATTTACAATACTTATTGAAATACTATTTTCTTGAAAATTTCTCAAGAAACCCACAATGATGATTTTGAAGACCACATTTTAAAAACCAAGTAATATATTTATTCCAGAAGTTTAGATCACAAAACAATATAATTGAATAGGATCAAGTTAGAAAAAATAAAAAATCATATGATCTTATTCACAAAATACTTTAGATGTAACATAATCATACTTTAAGGAAATATTTGAAAAATATGCATTTAACTTTGATTTTAATGAAAGCCATTTTTCTTGGAAAATATCATGGGATTCCTTGTTTTTATTTCACAACCACCTTTAAGTAAATAGATCTAAAAGAAAATAGATAAGATATGCAATAATATATATCATATATACCATAGCATATGCATCCTTTCACTGCTACATAATAGTTGATTGACATTATATGTTTAAAGGATTAAATGTCCACATATTACTAATGTCATGTTAAGCACTATGGTAAACAATGTTATTACATTAGTTTTTTAATAAAAAATAGATGTCTTTTCTTTTAATTTTTTTATATTCCATGTCAGTTTTGAGTAAAAAAAATTGATGTGAAATGTATGCATAATATTTTTGTAATGTCAATTTTTGGCTTTCATTACCAAAATATTTAAAATCAAAATTGAATAAATTTAGCATGTTATAAAAACATGTATTTTGAATTAAAATTTTTAAAAATTCATAACTTCACATTCGATTATTCATTTATGGAAAAATATATGTCCATTTCATATGACTTTTTAAGATCTATCCATTTGTAAAGTGCCAAAAGTATTTTTGCCTCTCTCAGAAAAATGCTCATTTTTATGAAATTTTTTCGCTTTTTCTCCATATCTCATCTTTGTTTGATCAGTTGCAGTTTCTATTACAACTTTTTTTGAACACATAATAAGAACATAAAAATCATAACAACCACAAAAATTATACAAAGGATATATAAACAAAAATATCTTAAAACACTTATGTAATAAGCATCTCTCATTGTTATTCGGCTAACTTCAATTTCCTTTATAATATTTTACTAAACAAAGCATTCAAAACTTAAAAAAAATCAAAAAATTATATAAAAGAAACACAAACAAATACATCTTAAAAATTTACACAAAAAATTAGAGATACAAAAGAGGTGCAGATTTAAGAATTAAAAGTAAGAAAGAAAACTCTTATGTTTTGATCCAATGTCCTAAAATAGGATATTTATTTTATACTTGATATTAGTTAAAAAAAGTATTAGTAGCTCATTAACATATGGTGAAGAACAGGATAAGATTTAAGCTTTTACAAAGGAAGTTGGATAGATGCGAAGATTAAGCTTGAAAATAAATAAGAAAGAGAGTGAGAGTGATAATAAGGAAAAATATACTTTATTTATAGTAAAAAAAATGATATTTATCCCATGGCTTTATAAAGACAATATCTAAAGTCTCATACAAAGACAAGATGATAGTTATTTATAAAGAATCAACACCTAAAGTTTCATCATATTTTAAAAAATGTATCGCTACCATGACTCTAGATACCAATTATTTTAGAAACCAATGTTTAAAATCTTGTAGGAAGACCTACATCTAAATTTTCTTTATATTTTAAAAAATATATAATTGTCATGATTTTTAATTAGGATTTGATGTCAATATCTAAAGTTTCATAAGAAGAAAAGATGATAATTATTTTAAGAATTGATATTGATATCTAAAGTCTCATAGGAAGAAAAGATGATAGTTATTTATCAAAAACTAATGTTTAAAGTTTCCTCATATTTTAGGAAAACTTATTGCAATAAGAAACTATGCTTAATAATTTTCTATCTATAAACACTTATATGCATTATTACTAAGAAGACAACCGAGACAAATTTGCAATATAAACAGCCAATAAGAGAAAAAAAATATTTAACTAAGTAACTTTGTAATTCAATTAGAGTTCAGTTTATTTTCGCTTGGAATATGTCCTTTCTTTCTTTTTACATGCGTTACCTTTGGAACCATGATCTTTAAAATCCCACCTTGTATGAATTCAATGGATTATCAAGTTTGCTAGAAAATCTCCTAACATTATCATTCTCATTATCTGATTCCTTCCTTCCTTTCCTTTTCATTATTAAAGTACTTTGCTCCACCAAAACTTAGACATCATCTTCACCCAATCCAAGCATATCCATCCATAAGAATAAAGCATTGACATCTTCTATCACATCCCACCCTCTTTTTAAGATCCCACAAGATGTTACAACAAATGGGTTATTTGTAAATTGTCCATGAGGTTTAGCACCTAGCTCAAGCTCCTTAGCAAGAAAAATGGGTCAAATGTATTTTTTTCATTAAAAACAAACTTTAAATTTAAGTTCATATCTTTGTTCATAAACAAACCTAAATCCTAGCTTCTTTAAGAAGCTAGGAACCAAAGTCTAAAATGTACCATTCTCATGCCTTTAGATGATTGTTATTTATAAAATCAACATCTTAATATCACTTCTATTTTCAAATATGTTGACTTTGACAAAAACAAATAGGTTTTTAAGTTAACTGTTATCTTAAGTTTCAATACAAATTTAAAAAATGTCACCATGTAACTATAGAAACTATTTTTTTAATTATTGCCTTATTTATCCTAATAATTTCAATAATATCATTGCATTTATATTAATGTTAGTTTATTCTATGACTGATGTATTTAATTGTAATAGAATTGCAATTATATAGTAGTATTTTTACAGACATTGTATTAGGGTCTTGCTATACCCCTATCAAAATAATTGTATTGATGTTGTAGCAAGCCAGTGAAAATATATAAAGATAGCTACAAATCCAAAATATCAACCTAAGTGACAACTACCATCCTAGCTATTCATTGAATCATCAAAATAAAAACTTATGTCAAAACCCTAGTCTTGTGAAACATGCTTAGAAGGGACCTTTGATTTTAGGACATATGGTGGAAAATGTGCCATAAATAATATTAGTGTAGAGGTTGGAGTAATACTACCCATATTTATGCTTGCTATAGCATATTGCAATTCTTGTGGATCAGCAACGTGAAATGAAACTCCTGTTGATATGTGTCAAACTGTGTGTAGTGTACATTCCAACAAACATTAATAATCTCAATGGCAAGCATTAAGAGAAGTATCTACAAAATGATATTCAAATAAATTTTCTAATCAATTGTTAATTCCATGATTTAACTAACTAATTTATATTATGTATACTCATTTATATTTTGTATAAAAATGAGTATGAATTAAATATTTAACTAACTAAATAATGGCATGAAAGTATAAAAGGTTCCTTTTTATTACTCCCAGCTAACCTTAACAATATATTTTCCAACCTTATGTCTCCCTATTACCTCACATCATTCTATATGACTTGAAATACAAGGTATCATGCCAATCTCCTGACCTTTCCACAAGGGTCACATAATCACATATTGATGTCACAATGTCACATATGGTGTCAAGCCAATGACATTTAAGCCAATATTACCTTACATAACATTAAAGCCAATATGGTAAGAGTGAATGCCATCTATTAGCCATAATAGCATTTAACTTCATTTTCATATATGACATTAAGCCTTTTTCACATAAAGCTCTCATTAACCTATTTCACATATAACATGATATTCTAGTAAGAGAATTACAATTACATTGTCACCTTTCTCATGACCATAAGAAATATTGGTACTTTTATTCTATGTACTAGATTACTATATCACTTTCAACAACTCTCTAACATAGAGTTTCAATCACAGATACTTTCACATATGAATATATTTGTGCATATACAAATCATGGAATGATTTGTGCACTAATCATACAATTAATTTACGATTTTATCAAGAAATCTATAGAGTAATGTTCATTTTTTCCACAGAATTTCTATTAACTCTCAAGTATACTCTTAGCAGTTTAGTATGGTATTAGAAAAATAAAATATCATTCTAATATAGTCACTAACTTATAATTTCCACAACAAAATCATAAAGTTCTCAACTTAGGTTTTCTAAGTTCCATAACTTTTATTTCTAAGTAAATTTAATCCTCCACTTTATGTATCATTCTAATAATTAAGAAAATTATTTTTCTTACTTAATCAAGCATTATTGCTTGCTTCTCAACAGTATAAAACTACACCATATCACCATATATTAACATTTAGAAGTTAAGAAAACAGTCACAAAATTGTATTAAGTTTTAATAAATATTCTTCCATTTAAACATTTTATTTAAAATAGCAAACTTGCATAAAATCTTTCTAAAATTTCTAGAATTAAAAATATAGGGTTTAAACCTCATATTTTAATCTTTTTCAAACCTACAACAAGTTACACAAGTTACTCACATATCCAACTTTTAGAATACCTCAAAATAGACTTCCATAATTTTCAAATATCTAATTTATATGCAAATCGCCATGAAAACTTATAAAATTTTTCAATCAAGTTTTCAAAAACCTAAACATTGTTTAAAAACCATTATTGGCCATAAAATAAGTTACTCAAGTCACCAAAACACTTTATTAGTAAAAACCATCCTGCATAAAAGCTTTTACTACTTGAAAATATTAATTTGGAAAATAACTTTTCAATATAAAATCATAAGTTTTCAAAAAACTTTTTGAACATATTCTTGCTATACACTTTTTGTATAAATTCCTTATAAACATTACTATAATAGTTAAAAATATAGTGTAGCAAGCTTTTTATATAAAAATAGAAAATTGTCCAAATAAAACTACAAAAAAACCTAAAAGCTTCTTGTATGCTTTTCAAAACTATTTTTTTAAATTAATTTTGTTTTCAAAAATTTGATATTTATGCATTCTATCATTTTTAAATTATAGTGTAACCACTTTTGTGGTATGAAAATAGTTTTTTACCTATTTAAAGCTAAGGAACCCATAAGCTCCTTTATGTTTCCTCATCAATTTTTTATATTTATGTAAAATATTTTTTCTAAAACTATACTATTTTAAAGATTCATTTAAAATCATCTTTCTCAAATCACCTCTTCCAACACCTTTTTTAAGAAAATATGTTTACAATTAATCTATCATGAGTTTCATGACTTCTACACAACAATAACACTAGCAACAACACACATACTCAAACACATGCGCGCGCGCACATACACACATATATATCTTATATGAAAATATAATCAAAAAAGAAAATTTATAAGAAAAAAAAGTGAATCTCTATTCATTTAAAAAGGCTTGTGATGCTAGTTTTCCTTCACCTAAAATTCAATATATGTCATCCAAAATAATATAGAATTGGTGAAGAATTTAAAGAAAGAATTACGAAAAGAAGGTTAAATCATGGAAGTTTCACTATCTTAGATTTGTAATTCTATGTCAATCGATAAATGTTAATTATAGGATGAATTGATTTCTCTATAAATATAGTGATATTTTTGAAATTATTAGACAAATAAGACGATGGTTTAATACAAACTAATGTTTATAGTTAATCAATGGCATTTTTAAAATTTAAATAGAAATTTAAGAAGAGAGTTAATTTAGGAAATATCATCCAAAAACCACTTAAAAAGTCATGTAGGAAGAAGAAAATATACTACGCCAGTTTTGTTGTTAATTGATAGTAAAGGTATTAAAAAGTTTCCTTAGGTAATAAACTGACATTTAATTATAATAAAGCAATCCTAAGACATTGATTTTAATTTGACAACTGACATCTATAATTTGTTTTATTGACTATATATTTTACATTTACTCTCTATTTAAAAGTATCTTAATAATGTCTTAATCTCTATCATCTAACTTTGATATATGTTTGGGTTGGAGGGACACAACTCTCCTACCATTTCATTTAACATCTTTAGAAACATTATAGAATCTAATCAATATGATCTAAATATGTCCAATGAGATAGTGAGGGAGCTATGTTCCTCCTTTTTAAACACAGAATGACATTAGTAATAGAGACAAATATATTATCTAGATCTATGATTTATGAAATTTGATAGATAGATATAAAAACTAGCACCAAGTTTGAAAATGATAATGGAAAATTAAAGTCCTATTTTTATTTTTCTTGTATAATATTGCTATAAATTTGCATTTGTTGATATAATGATATATAGAATATGCAAAGTTGTAAAATAAATTTTCTTTTATCAATGTCTTCTTTCTTATATTTTTTGCTATTCGTGTTCAATGTGTTGATATTTTACTAAGACAAATATATAAAAAGAATATATAACTTATCTCAAATTTATGATATTTAATAAAATTAATTAAATATTACTTATTATTTTTAAAACTAACTTTTTTCCTTCAAACTTACAAAAATTAATATCTTTTAAATCAAAATAAACCTCTCATCTTGTTTATATAACTTTCAAGCTTTTTTGCACTTGATCTATCTCTTAAGCAATCTGTAGAATGATTACTTTATTTTCTAATAGTCAAAGTAATTTTTTAAAACTTGATGTAGCATATAAGTTCATTAAAAATATATGGGAGAAAGGATGTCAATTACTTATTAAAATTAGTGTTGTTTATGAAAATTAGATTCCTATACTATAGCAATTTTTTTATCATAACTAACACGAAAATTTAATATAACGATTAGCTAACATGCAATAAATACCTACCAATATAATAAATAATGTTTAAAATTCTCTAGTTAAAATATGTTGTTTTATTAATTAGCAATTGATGTAGAATACCATATACTGCCTATAAATTGCATTTAGATTTTATTTTCTCTTCCACACCTATTTTCATTTAGGGTTTCACTCCATAATTTCTTTTTTACTCAATTTTTATATGGCATGAAAAGATAATATAAGATCAATATTATTTAATCATCAACTACTAAGATGCAAGTCACCATTCCTAAATGCAATTATTTACAAGTCTCACATTATTCATATAAGGGTACTAGTATAAAAAAAGAACAAGTATATGGGTGTTCATTGATAAGGAAATTTTATTTGCAAGTCTTTCATTATTCATATGAGAGTATATTTTATTGAAATTTATTGTAGACATGAAAGCAAGAGAAAAGAACTACTTCATGAATACCATATAGACATTTACCATCAATTTTTTTTCAAAGTTATGAGATCAAATAGTTAATTATAATATTAATATATGATGTTTATTAGTTAACATTGATAATATCATTAAAATAATGATTTGTTATTATATATATTTTTAGAAAAATGTAAGGGTGCAAAAGTTGTAAAGAAAATAAAAAATACAAATAAACAACATTGGTTATTTACTATAAAACTAACATGGTTATAATTAGATGATATCATGTTTTTTATTTGACCAAACCAATGTATAAAAGTATAGAACTTGCCACTTAACTATAATAAATGGTGGTGATAAGTATTTACCAAGGCCACTTAATTTTAATAAATGGTGGCAATAAACATTTACTAAGGCTAGTGTCTTACAAGGTATCTGTATATGACGTTAAATTTTTATTAAAAATGGGCATCTAAAGTTTGGTAATCCAATTCAATCTTTATGACTGTTCATTTACGCATCATGATGGTTCATCAATAGTTTGCATATTATGATAGTTCAATAACAATTTATACATTGTAATGATTCATCAATGATTTTCTCTTAGGCTATAAATGAGGCTTTTCTTACCTATTTGAAACAGTTATCAAGATAGCTTTACTTAATGTGCTAAATAACTTCGTTTGTTTTGAGTATCTAACTATTCCTATGTTTTAGTGCAAAAATTAACATGTTGATGGCTTTATGTGATGTTTTAAACTTTGATACACATAAAGCTAGCAACATTGTTCCCGTACTTAAAAATAAGAACACTCAAACACTCAAAATAAATAATAAATCAAGCATCTCAAAGTTAATAAATACAAAATTATTGTGTCAAATTTTGATGAGTTGCAAAGCTATAATAAATATTGTAAAAATAAGTAGCATCTTTAATTTTGCATTGATAGGTTTATGTAAAATGCAAGATTCTTGATTTATTTATTTTTTAATATAATTTATTATTAATTTGTAACCATCTACATCACTTAAAAGTCTCTAAGTGATATCCCATTTTGAGAAAATATAAAGATGATAAAATTAATGAGAAATTATAGTGAGAAGAAGTAATATATTTATTTTTGCATTAGACGGCTTTAGTTCATTACAAAATGGATATATTACTTCTTTTGACTATAATTTATTATTAGTTTACTACCCAAAATATAAATGAAAAGCCCTCAAGTAATATAAAAGAATTATGAAAAGATGTATTCCACTTTTTATTTTTATTTAAAGTTTATTATTAATTATAAATTATAATTTCTTATTTATTGGATTGTTCAGTTTGTTACTATTTACATCTATATAATTGTATAAGAAAAAGATTTTAGTTTATATAGTTTTTGCATATATTATTATTTGTTAGATTGTTCATTTAAAGCCTTTTTGCATCTGTTGATATTATTGTTTATATTTATGTAATTGTATAAGAAAAATATAATTATTCAATGTAAAAACTAATTTTAATACTACTGACCTATAAAATTATAAAGTTCTTAATATTTTTTAAATAAAATATTTTTATTTATGTGTTAGTTATCTATTAAAAATTAATGTTTAAACTTCTATAGTTGAATGACATCATTTTACTATACATATCATTTTTTTTGTAGGAACTAAGGTTCAACATTAAAATAGTTTAAATCATAGGGCATAAGACGAAAATAAAAAGAGTAATATCATAATACCATTTACAAATTTTATCACAAAACTCCTTGAACCTTAAATAATTATCTCTCTATCAAGATATGCTCACACTTGAACTTTAAAATGCTTTTTTTAGTTTTTTTCATTTATACTTACAAATTATTTTACAATATTGAAGACTTATTTGCTCATCCGTATATTTGTAGAGTTATGTGTTTACTAGAAAATGCAAAATAAAACATAAGAACTTTCTTAACATTTATGTTTTATTCTTGCAACTTGTTCTCTTTCTCTCCTTTTTAAGAGTCATACTTACATATACAATTACTTGATTCTTAATTTATATAGTATGTTAAAATATTTAGATAATGTAAGTCCTATTTGAGAAATTTACATGAATAATGAATTAGACATGCTCAAACAGAATAATATTCACGATAAATCAAAAGGCAATTTTTCTTTCATCATGATAAATCTTTGCTTTATAGTTGTTATAATACTTAAATTTTTATTTGTTTATTTTGTTCCCTTATAATGTGAAAATACTTTGGATGTATGCAATTTAACAGTATAATTCATTAGATATTCCTTGAGTCCATATCCAAAATGTATGGAATTAATGTAAGAAAAAATAAGGTTATTTTATCTATTATAAATTGTATAAGTTGAATTTGGGATTGTATACTGTAATTAATATAAAATGTACATTACTTTTTGTTCAATATAAGGTCTACATGTATTATAAAGTTGTAATATTGTGTTTCAGGGGTTCTTGATTTATTTTAAATTGGAAGTAGTGCAGTAAGAAGTCTCATGAGATGTTAATAGAATGGAGAAAGTGTAAGGAATATTTTTTTTAAGGGGGGAATGTAATGTAACATTGGTCATATAAATTAGTGAGGTGGAATATCAAACATTCCGCATTGATTAGTAAAATAAACCAACATGAAATTACAATTTTTAACTATAGTTATATACATAAAATCAACATTATTAAATGTAATCAATTACCAAGTGATATGACTTACAAAAAATGATAATGATTTATTAGTTAGGGAATCAATGTAATATTTTTTTCTACAACCATTTTATAATTGGTATTATGCAATATTTAGACTAAACACCTCTTTTGATTCCTGATAGATCACCTTTGTATCAATTTTATCCCTTGGAGAATATAAGTATTATTTTAGTTCTTGACTGATAATTTATAGTATAATATTTTAGTTCTTCTATCAAAATAAATATAAAAAATTGATAAACTTAATAATTTGACATTATTATTCCTATTTTGTCCCTCTATTTTTTTATTACAGATAGATTGTCTTTGCATCATTTTTTCCCTCAAAGAATGTATCATTTTAGTCTCTAACTAACAATTTACAATAATATTGTAGTCCTTCTATCAAAATGAATATTAAAAAATTGATGAAATTAATAATCTGACATTATTCTTCTTGTTTTATATAATGCATAAACTATTCTTTGCTAAGCTTATCAACTTAAGATGATGCTAAAAATATTCTAATCTAAACTTATCATCTTAACATATATGCTTAGAATATTATCATCATGTTTGATAACTAAGTTTTGTGGAATATTCCATTACTTATGAGTAAAGATTTTATTAGAATATCCATATTTCCTTTACATTATCTTTTCTAATTATCCTATAGCCCTTAAACTATACCAAATTTCCTCCTTTTCCCCTTTGAAATTGTCCATGCCTTGAGGTGTGCTCAAAATTTCAAATTTACCACCTTAGGAATATTTTAAGATACTCTTAAGTAAAAATATTAAATTACCCCCAAATATTATCAATTTTAAATCTTGAATACTTCTAGTTTTCTAACAATTTTCCTAAATAATTCTTAATGGATTTTCTATCTACTAAAACTAATAAGTATTTCTACTAACAATAATGAGTATTTCTACTAATTATCTATTAATAGATACTATCTAGTTTAATTTTCTAAATTCTTTCTATTGGAGTTTTTTTATTGGGTATTGCACTTACTAACCACCATTTATCATCACCCAATGGTGATCACTATCTATCACCACTTATTATTGAGCACCACTAATCCACTACAACTTATTGTCGGTAGCCACTATCAACTATTACTTATCACTATTAGTTACTCAATTTTTAATGAAAATATTTTTAGTAATATAACAATTTTTAAAAAAATTCAAAATAAGTAAAACATAATATTTTAACATTCCTAATAATATTCATAATTGAACTAGATATAGCAATATCATATTTTCAACAATTAAATTCCTAAAAATTACATTTTCAACAAAGTTTAATTTTCCAAACCAAATGCAATCTAAAAGAAATATTTTATGCCTATATTAAAGTTTATTGATAAAATAATAATAATAAGTTTATATCAGTATAAAATTTTGTAGAAAAAAAATTATAGTACACCACTAACATAATAATATATTATGGTGTGATGTGTCATAAAAGATTGTTATCCTGGTGTGCAATTTTACATTCTAGACTTCTCCAATTTTTTGATATAACAATAATGCTACACTTATATCTTTATTCTTACTCTCTCTTTGACAACCCTCACATATAGGTGGGACCTAGAACTTTGGCCTTTATGAGAGTGTGGATGAAAAGTGAGAATAATGACATGAAAAAATATTTATTCATGATATAATAATTATATTTAATAGTAAATCTTATGAAAAAGACTATAATTGTATTAATATATTTTTAGTTGACAATGATGTCAATTAATCCTGCCATTAATAATTAATTAATAGAAGAGGGTAAATCATACTTTATGTACTTATATATAATTTCATTTCATTTTACGTAATTCATCTGTAGTATTGAGATTTATCCATCTATTCTTTCTACTATTAATAATTTTGTCTACACCGAAACAATCTTGATATATCCAAATTTTGATTGAAAACGTTGTGGCACGGTGTTTTCTTTTCTTCTTCTTGGGAGTATGGTGTCGGAAGAAGAAGAAAACCGGCATTATTGCCTTTTGTTTTGTTAAATTTAGATGAAGAATTGCTTAAGTGGTAAAAAGTAAAAGCAAGCAAATTTTAGTACTTAAAAATGTGAAAAAAAAAACATAATTGATAAAATCAAGCACAAGTACTTATGAATAAAGTACATTTTACTTATAAAAGAATGTTGAATATCACCGCATTTTGCTTGCACCATTAATTTTCAATTTTGGAGAAAGATAATATGTTGAGAGTTAGTAAGGAGGCTTCATAGGATGCCATATACATGGACACATCAAAAAAAGGGAAAATGTGACAAAAGAATCTCTTTGGTCAATTACTCCACTCCTCTTTTTGCTGCATGTCATCGCTTTCTATCTTCACATACTTAGCAGAGGCCCATTAATTAGAAAGGGATCGCCTATGCTGCTTGTTAAAGATAAGATGATGACCTCATCGCAATTTTCTTATTGGGAAAAGCTTCTCAATCAAACTTGTTGTGTGGCCTCCTTCTTAGGAGAAGTTCCATCCTCATGAATGCTTAGATAGGGTTTGTGCAATTTATATGTAAACAAAACATTACTCTCTTATTTTACTTTTGAAACGACATGGATCCTTTACTCCTCTTTGACTTTTTTTTAATTATACGTGGAAAAAATATCATTTTTGTTTTGAGATCTACTATTTTTTTTATTAGAATTCGTTATTTTTAATATAAAAAGTTTTGTATTTATTTTTCTTAAATCATGAAGAGAGATCGGACCTCTTTTCCTTCTAAAATAACTTTTCTTTTTAACTTCAAAATCAGATAAAAAAAACTTAAATTTAATCTTCTATCGGTATAAGATATTTTATTTTATCAATAAATAAAAAAATGTCACATAAAAATTAGAAATTTTATAGATAATAAAAAACGATTTTAAGTGACATACCACATATAAAGATTGATAGTGTAATTTATCCTAATAATAGATCAAAATTGAATTAAAAAAATATACAAACATATGTCAATTGAGTTGATGTGCATACATCTAAAGTTATTTTTTCTTCTTATTTTATAGTGGGGAATTATTTTATTCCGAAGGAAATTACGTGATAAAGGGAAATTTATTCAATAAATAATGTTACTTAGAGAAGTATAAAATTTTCGTTGTTTGGTTTTAAGATGGAGAAAAAAAATTGGAACAAAAAATGTATTGTATATGCAATATTCACAAAAGGCCATTTTCATTGTGCGGTAGAAGTTGTTTTCCTCGTTAAAAGGCCATCTTTGCATGGACTGAATCATGTTTTTTCTTTTTCCTCACAAAGTGGTTGGTTTATTACTATAAAATCATTATTTCAACTTAAATATCATGAATTCAATACAAAAGAGTGTTAATTTAATATCAACAAAGAGGTGGTGAATTTTTAGAATCACTAAAGTCTTGTGGAATTATGATAATGGACTTGTCTTTTAAATAATAATTATAATTTAAAAATATTTTGTACAGTATTCTTATAGTAATGTTTCAAGAGGATAGTCAACATTGGTTGTTTTATATTCTCTCTTTTTCATAACAAAAAAAAAATTATTTTTTTCTTTTAACAAATCAAATTATTGAAAAATATTTTTGAAATATAATTTTAGATAAATTACATTCACCTCTGTTGATACTTAACCTAATAGCAATTACATCCCTTTAATTTTCAAAAATATCCACACCTCCCTTACTTTTCAAAATCAAGAGAAGTGAATATATATATTTAAGACAAAGAAGAGATTAGGTGAATGTGAAGGGAGATTGGTGTACATTTAAAAAAATAGAAAGTGTACGAGTGTAATTACCAAAGAGGTAAAATAGATGAACCAAATGAAATTAAATGCTTGCGGATTTTAGTTTGAGGGGACTAGTCTATTTTAAGTCTATGTAAAGAATGGATTAAATATTGAGAGAGTCAATTTATGGTATGATTTGTAAATTTATAAATTTTAAGTACAAAATCAACGAACTAGTTTAATTTGGATCAGCCTATTCAAATTTCGACTAATGATTGATATAAACTCATAATCAAAAGAAGTTAAAATTTGAATATTGTAGTCCACTTAAATTCATAGACGGGACCAATTCTATTTGCGGACCGAAGCCTATTTTACGATTCCAATAATTTATTGAATCTTGAGGAGAATAAGTCTAATTTATCTTATAATTAAAAAAACAAAACAAACGCACTTTAAAAAGTTAGAATTTCCCCATCCTCAATTGAGGCTGAGTGGCACAATTATCAATACGAGATCACTATGATTATGTAAGTTTCAATCGCTGTGTTTTCTTACCTTCTTTCTTGAACTTTGTCACGATTGGCTCTGGGAAAAAGGCGGTAAGTTGTTTGTTATAAAAATTTAACGTAAAAATTGTAAAGTTTATAAAATTATTATATAATAATTTTGTAATATCTTTTATAAAAAGTTATGATTATATAAGAATTTTACGCGAAGTAGATAAATAAAAAATTATAACTTCGTCAAAATCACAAAACAAATTCAAACATTTTTGAATTTTTTTCAAAATAAGTTCCAATATTTAATGAATTACTTAAAGATTATAATTTATTAAAAAATAAATTTTAATAAAATATTACTATGATACATATGAGTATGACTTCTTTTTCAAAAAACGTAATAAATCATAATCCTTGTTCCTTTTATTTTTTAATTTTTTCCTAATTGGGAATTGAAATTAGAAAGTGTAGATGGTTGTAGTTATTTCAATATTGGATCTAATAATTTAATAATTACAAAGTGTTAAGATGTTATAACTTAAATAGTAAGTGACAATTATGTTGAGTTTTAGTGACATTTGTGCCCCAATTATGATAATGAATAATTATCAATAACAAGTTGATCCCCTACTAATTAAATTTTATTTCAATAGTTATATTTTATTTAAGTAGGGTTATTACTTTTAAACTCTATACTACCTGTATACTATCCATTAGTTTGCAATTGTTTTTTCTCCCAAAATACCTAAAATAATCGTTAGAATTGAAAGGAAAAGTGCAGACTAGAAGGATGTTAGAATCTTGAATTAAAGATGTATTTGTAATCTGAAACCTCAATAAAATTAACTAGAAATATAAGTAATATATTTCGTCTATAATATAAATTATTTAATCTACGTGATAATTTATGCCTTCCTATATATTTTGACTAATAAAATTTTCGATCTGATTTTAAGAAAGATGGACCTCATGCCGAACCAATTAAGTAAAGCAGCCATAACTGATTAGTGGCAGATGTTTGTTCCCATACTGGGAGGGGTCCAGTGGGACCCACATTCCCATTTTCTTTCGTGAAGGAAATAAAGATGAATTTAATTTAATTAATATATATGACAAGGAATCTAGTAAGTTCCATGTACATGTGCATGATTGAGAACATGTGGGAGAACGTGACGACTCAAAACAGCTTCGAATCTCAATCCCTTTCCTTCTTTCACCATATATTCTTCTTCAAGATCATCTCTAATTCATATTTACAACCATTTTTAAATTGCCAAAAATATCATGTGATGCAATTTTCATATTACTGTTTTCTAGACATTGCAACTAAAATTCAAACTAAATTTAATCCATGTTTTTCATTAATAATCGCATTAATCCTAACTTCAATCCCTCTCTAATATTAACAACTTGTTTGGTTGGGGTGAAAAGAGGGAAGAATAGAAAATTAGAATAGAAATATGGAGATATTGGACAAATTTTTTCTATTTGGATGCTGCAGCAGAAATTAGAAGAAAAGAGGAAAAAAATTTGAAACAATACCGTAGGACTAACTTATTTTTTTACTCCTTGGTTAAGAGGCAAAAAGGGGAGAAAATTGGCGGAACACGTGGTGGGAGGGACTGTTGCTGTTGGAATTTCACTGTGCAGACCCCAACCTACCACGTCAAGCTTCTGTTTTATTTTTTTATGCTTCATCTATTTTTTTAAAACAAGGCTGGAACCCACTTGTTTCTTTTCTTTCTTATTTTCTCTTACAACCAAAACCATTCTAAAAAAAATAACTTTTCTCTTTTTTTTTTTATTTTCTTTCTCTCTCGTTTTCTTTCTCCTTCATTTTTTCTTACAACTAAACAAAATATAAAAGTCTTAGTAGATGAGAGGAAGGATGCCGCTAACTCCTTTAAAGTGCATTTTAAATGAGATATTATAATTTTTAATAAAAATAAATATTTTAAAATTAAATAAATAATAATTAATTAAAAATAAAATTTTAATTTATAGTTATCTAATTTTTTTATTTTCTTTATCAAAATTGTAATATTTTACTCCATCTTCTAAATTACATCTTGCATTTTAGAGAAGTTTAGGGAGAGATATCTTAATAGAAATTCATCAAGAGATTATTGCTATTATGCTTGAAAAATAATATTTCAACTGACACTTAAATGTTAGGAGATTTTCCTGAAAATAGTTGCCTCTTAAATAGGACTATCAATATTGAGAAGGATTTAAATCTCAAACCACACAATGATCTTGTACGAATCATTATATCCAGTTGGATCATCCCATGTTGGCTTTTTTCTCTTATATTTTGATAATTTAAAAAATCACTTTTTAAGTTTTAACATAACTATGATATTAAAAGATTGATTTATTAAAATATAAGAGATAGTAATATAGATTTTAGTTCTATGATAGATTTATGTACATGGAAAATTAAACTCATCTCCAATTAAGTTTAACATAATTATACTTATACTCCTTTTATATTAAAAAAATATACATTCACATTCCTTGTTGTTCAAGATTAGAGTAGGTGAATCGATGTTTAAATTAAAAGGAATGTGAGCCAAAAGAATGATCAGTATACATCTTTGAAAATAAAAACTTGCAAATGTAACTACATTAAATTTCAACGAAAAAGTGTGTAATTTGACGTTAGAAATGTTTCCTACATGCACGAGTGTATCAAGAAGGAAAACAATTTTTCTCTTTATAACACATTATTAATAAGGAAGTCCAATATTAAAACCTTTCACGTTTTATACAAATTGTTGACCACATAATCATATTTATAATCTGTTTGTTTTGTTTACAAAACATTTCTCATCAAAAATATATTTATTAAATTCTAACATGATAAAAAAATATCCTATTTACTCAATATTAAATTTGAAAAATGTAATTAAAAATAACATCTTCTCATGATTTATTTAA
The DNA here is from genome assembly GCA_020226215.1 of Sindora glabra. NCBI lineage: Eukaryota > Viridiplantae > Streptophyta > Magnoliopsida > Fabales > Fabaceae > Sindora > Sindora glabra. Next base: position 45,506,247 of record CM035234.1, read on the forward strand.
GAGAATACTATTTTTTTCTATTATCAGAACACTATAGATTATTTCTTTTAATTATAAAGTTTCCATTTACTAATATATAAAAAAAATTTATAGATAATATTTTTCAAAAAAATATTCCTAGAAAGTATTATTTTTGGTTTAGTTTCATGTAAATACTTGATATATTAATTAATTGTTGATAAACTAACTGATAAGTTAATTAATTATTTAAGAAATATTTTGTAAAATTAATTGTTTAACTAATTGAAATTGTAAAATTATATAAAAAGATATATTAATAGAAATAGATATATAATTAAAATAATTCATATTTATCTAAAAATTAAATTATATTAACTCAATTAAAAAATTTAAAATAAAAATATAATATTTAATATTTAATTAATTATATTTTATGGACTTATATATTTATTTACTTATATAATTTTTATCTTATTATTATTTATAATGAAATTATAATTACTTAAAATATAATTAATTATATTTTATGATATTATTTATTTATTTACATACACATTTTTATAAATTTGTAATTTAAATTTATGTTATAAAAAGTTTGTATTATAAATTAATAAAAAAAATAAAAATAAATTTAAAAAACATTTAAAGAGACAGTAACATATAAATTATTTTAAAATTTATTTTTTTAAATAAATTAATGCAAAAAATACTTCTACAAATTAACATATAACTTATCAAACAAATCAATAAATTATAACTAAATTATAACTAACTTACGTGAAATGGAGCCCTTACATAAGATATTGAAAAGAATAAATTCATAAATCTTGCATTGATAGTATTACATATAAAGAGGGCAAGAGAGAGAGGAAGAAGATTTAAATTTAATTTATTATTAGTATAAATTAATTTTACACTTATTCATATATTGATATTGATATATTAATAAGAAAATTATTAAAAATTTTAAGTATTAAATTTTTAAAAATATATTTTTATGTAATAATAATAAAAAATATTTTACATTAATATATATATATATATATATATATATAACAAGTACGTTATAAAGCAAAAGCTGCCGGGCACACACAGAAGAAATGAAAGGGAAAGAAGCATCAAGTCTAGATCATACCCAAACGTGCATGCGGGTAACAACTACGGTAAAAATTGAACGCGCACAAAAAAACAAATGTGGGAGAGGGAGGGAGAGAGAGAGAGAGAGAGAGAGTGCCATGATAGATTTGGCTTGGAATTCCGAGCCATAGAAATTCCTTGCAACGGTCTTGCTCTGGGACAAAAATTCCCTGGCGATTGGTCCAAAGAATTCTGTTATTATGAGAATATAATGGAAGGAGAATGATACCCGAATTTCTATATCGCCAATTTCGGGATCCAAACATGCTCTCTCCTAACCGATCGATTTCTCCGAGTTTAACAGTAAAATTCGGCTTACAAAGAAAATAAAAGTGCAACATATCCGCCAAAATAAAAGAAAAATAAAAAGTACAACGCAAATAATTCTTGATAAAAAAATTCAAAGTTTATAATTTTGAATCTCTTGAATTATCGGTTGAACTAATTAATAAAATTTATTATCTTTAATCACTAAAATTTTAAATTTAATTTTTACTATCAATAGATTAAATAATTTATAAATATTATTGTAAGTTTTTAAAGTGATGGTGACATACCTTGATTATAGAATAAAGAAATTATTTTATTCCTAAATTTTTCTTAATTTTTTTTTTACAATTTTGATCATTTATTTTAATTTACAAAATTTATAAATTTGACTATAACCATATATTCTTAGTTTTATAATACAAATCTACTATGATATACGGCACAAGTATATAAAATTTTAGAGACTTGTTCAATCAGAGTGAAATATAATTATAAATCTATGGGGTAATGCCGAAATTAGTCACGATGACTAATCGATGGATAATTTGTAAATTATAATCTACATTAGGTCATGTGCTTCCGATTCTTTTTAGGCACAACTTAGTAATTTAGAGGAGCTACATCAGTAAATCTATTAGAATCTTTTAAGCAATTGGTACGAGTCCAATAACATTTTTTTCTTTTTTTATAAATAAGGATTTTTGCTTGGACTTTGTTTATTATGAAATTGATGAGAGAAATAAATACAACATTTATAAGATTTACTAAAACACATGATATTCAACTAAAAATGTTTAATTGAGGTGGCATATCACTTTTTTTTTTTTAAATTTTGTATGTTATCCGTATCTTAAGTCTTTATATACATGTATATAATAATTTAATCAATTCTATTATTATAAAAAAATATAAAATTTATATTTATTGGATCAACCTCTCTCTCGGCAAACCTCATAGTAAATAAAATTCAATCAATTACTATCATTGACTTTTTATCTTACACCATGGTATACAATTTTTAAGCCTTTTCATGAAATTTTTTTATATATAATGTGAGTAAATAAAGATTCTTATTCATCAGAAGAGAAATAAATACAAAATTAAAGAAAGAGATGCATGATCCTCCAAAAGTAAAATTAATTCATGTTTTTAAATCTACCTCTCTATTAGTGGAATAAAAAATCACTTAACTCATAGAGCATATATATTATAATCACTTTCTATTATTAATCTCCATTTTGTGTTTGCCAAATAAGTTAGTCCACAAATAGAGTTAGGATCTGAGAGTTAGTAAGATAAATATATTTTAATATTTCAATAGGATAAAATTAAAATATTAATGGGAGTATTTTAAATGATACAAAATTTTACATGAAGATTTGAGAAAGCTAACAAAAACACACATCTACAATAAAATATATATACCAAGTTCCACCATTAAGCCTAATGAATTTATAAAAAAGTTAATATTTATGCATCCTAAAAAATTTCTAAGAATGATAAAATTTTAATAGTGCTATGACATTCAATATTTATTAAAAATTGAACTTTACTCCCCATTATGTCTGGGGTATTCAAAATTTTATGTGTAACATGTATCATCATTGCTAAAAAAAAAATTGTAAAATTTTAATATTTCTACACCGCACCAAATGGCTGTTTAGAAGTAGAACTAACTTTTAACACTAATATTTGTGCCACTCCGGACTCACGGACCGACCAAACCGTGAGAGAGAGGGTGAGAAATTTAAGAGCCCTTTTCCGGATTTTGAATGTGCTTTATTCCTTCTCGGTAAGACCCTTCTTGGTTGTTGCAAAAGCGTATCCAAACAGCCCCTAAGATTCCTTTCTTTCAAGATGGCCAAATCTCTCAATTTGAATATTATGGGCACAAAAGTGATTTCATTATAGATATTTTTCCTGTACTATTCATATCTTTTCTCATTGTTTACTATTTATTTGGATCATACCAGGAAGTTTCTAAGACATTGAGCTGCAGCTCTGGCCTCCATTTTATATTTCTTTAATATTCTGCTTTTTTGAGGATTATTCCATTACCATCTCTCTCTCTCTCTCTCTCTCTCTCTCTCTCTCTCTCTCTGTGCGCGTCAGTGTGAGGATGAATTAACAATTATCTAATTTGTAAATTATGAGGATCAATTGACTATGATCTAATTTGTAAATAATTAAAATTATATTGTTGTTAATGGATATGAATCCTGTTAATATGTTTATTAATTAAAAGTGTGTGGAATTTAAATCCTCTTCTCATCATTTTTCCTTCTCTTATTTAAGCAGTCCCCACTAATCATTACGGCTATCTCTATAGAAGAACTCTTAAAATAAAAATAACTTTTTATGCTTTGGTAATAAAAAAAATGCACTTACAATAAATTTAGAACATTAATCATGTAAATCATATGGGTGTAAACCATACATATATTCATATACGTACATATATTTCCCCCATTTAAGCGGTTTCCATTGATCATAGTGGGAATCTCAACGAACACCTTAGAATAAAAATGACTATTTGTGTGTTCGGATAAAAAAGGGAAAAGGATAAAAGACACACACTTGCATAAGATTTAGTACATTAATCATGTAAATCATATTAGTAAAGTTTTATATCAATATAAAATAATTATTTAACGCTTCATCTTTATATATATCGATATAAAATATACTTTTTAAATGCGAGAAAAAGTTAACTATTAGTTTGATAGAATTTTTATTGTTAAGTATATGTTAAAAAAAAAGACTGGTATGCTACATTATTATTTTATTCATTTTTGTGGTTTGTATTATTTCAAATCATATTGTAATCGATCCATATGTTTATTATATAATTATAAACTTCAAATTAATATTTATATATTTTTATATTCTTTTGCTTAAATTAATCCAACTTGATATATACAATGTTATCTCTGAATTATCAAACTGAGAATTACTGATGAAAAAGGAATGTTGTGTAAGCTGCTTTATGCTTCAGCTAATATGGATGAAAGATACAAACCCATTAACCCAACCACTAAATTTTGTGTGATCTAATTGCAGTATTATACACATATTAATTGACAGATCATATGAAAGACTTGACAAAAATGGAAAAAGCCCAAATAAGAATAGCTTTATGCTAAAAAGCATATTGTTGGATGAATATTCTGTGTAATTCATTTTTTTCGTCCTCTCTCCATTATTAAAGTGGAAACTTTTTACCCTCCATAAATTCATTTTGATTTAGTGATCATTTTAATTAAGGATGATGTATGACAATTATTGAAATCTCAATGTTCGACCGTACTAAACAGTTTTCTCATATTATGTTGTTGCCGAGGATTCAGAAATGCATGGTGGCCATCATACCACAATTGAACTTAATTTGAAAATCATATATATAACAATGTATTGTGATCACAATAATGTAATCTTGTATATTATTGTAGCCATATTGACTACAACAACCATAATAAACATTTTTAAAGAATTTCTTAGACAAAATAGAAGTTCAAAATCTTGATATTTTATCTAAAAGTAAATTTTATTCAATACGAAATGATATTATACCGAATTAAAAAATAATATCTAAATAATATAAATTAATAATTATTGCATAATTTTTACTATATTTTATATATGCAGATTAAAATATTATGATCGTTGTGTTTATAAGTCACATTCTTATTTTCGCAATACTCACAATCATGAAGAATACAGCATATGATTGTGATTCCGATTTAGAACCTTGCTCCTCGACAAATTATAATATGAAAAGATATAAGGTCTTAAAAAAATTAAATAAATTCTTAATATTTGGCAAGATGTATGAAAATTATCCATGATAATATTTGGCATGGTAATCATGTTTGGTGGCACTTGTGAATCTTAGATTTGATATCTTGTGAATAAAGAAAAAACTGAAAATCTCTAATGATTGTAAAGCGGCCAGAACTAGAAAACTTCAATATATCTAATTTCATTTTCGGAGTTTTCACGATCATAATATTATTTAAAGACAGCTCATAACATTATTTGAAAGCCAAGTTCGAAAGCAACTTTATATTGGATGTATATAAGTCTTTCTTTTCCTGTTATTTCATTCTTAAAAATTACATCAGTTCTGTCTTTTTTTTCATTCTGTTTACTCCATATTTCATTTTGTTAGTAGATATATTGAAAATTTTTCTGCATCGTGGGCTCTTGCATTTTTATCTTTAGTATAGATATGAAATGAAATAAGAATAAACACAATAATTAATTTTTTAATATTAATTATATAAGTATTGATTATTATATTTTTAAATTTTATAATTTTGTAATACTATTTTTTTATTTTTATTATAATTATATGTCATTTCTTTCACTCATAATACTAAAATAAATAATAAAACATATAATTAAAAAATTAGCATATATTTAACATCCTTAAGGTGCCATTTAACAATTTATTTTAATATTTTTATACATCAATTTAACGTTGTAAGAATAAACTGGCGAATAATTATAGGAAAAAAAATGAGAAATTAATAAGGTTAGATTATAAAAATTGAGAGATATAATTAAGAATTGTCATTTTAATAAATAAAAGATTAAATATTGTATTCATTCTACTAAAGAATTAGGTTACAGATAAATACAAATTAACCTAAATGTTACCTAGCTCTTAAGTCACTCTCTCTCTCTCTCTCTCTCTCTCTCTACACATATATATATATATATATATATTCAACTCACTTAACAAAATGTGTGTTTTCGGTTTATAGTTTTGCATGATATTATAGGTAAGTCAACGATTTTTTATTATAATTATCTAATAATTAAGTCTGGGAGGTTATTTCGTTTTAAGGTGCATCCTATTTTTTCAAGACTTATAGTGATATCTACGAATTATCTAGACATTCAAACTTAAGCAATGATTAATTAAACAAATTTGTTTGATATAGCTCTAGAATAATTACAATTGATTATTCATAAATTGAGTTTTGAATTGATTTTATGTCTAGAAACACTTTCGATAATTTATAGTTGATTATCTTAAAACAGAATAGATGCTAGAGGTCTCTTGAAAGGAAATATTACAACTGAATATATAAGCTAGCGTCAACAGTTTATTCTAATCAATTTTTCTCTAAAAAAAAATCTCACTATCCTTTTTCTAAAAAAAATCAAATATTATTAAAAATCATTTCAATCATAACATCAATTTGTATGTTCAATTTTCCGGTAACTTATTATTTTAATTGTCACCAATTTTGATGGATACAATGACATCTATTCTTATATTCAAAGTTTCACTCTGTTAATTTTGTAAGATTGTGAATACCTATGAGACTGTGAATATATATTAACTGACTTATTATTTTTATTAAAAAAAGGCCTTGCTTTCAGAATTTAATCGGAAATTGCAGAGGCTTATTTCTTATAATTGTCCCCTCATTGTATCAAAAAGGAATTGTCATTGAAAGAGTAACATATATTACTCAATTGACCAGTCCTCAGATAAAGAAACAACCTCATGTATTCGAATTACGATACAAAGACAAAAAGAGACACTAAGATCTCTCTAAGCAGAAGAATGAACAGTAATTGCAGGCATTGAACTTCACTTTCTGGGACCAACGACACAGTCTTACAAAACAAAAGCAACAGTTTCACATTCCATGCGAACCGAGTTAAAGTTATATATATTTGGGTCAATTACACTCTTTTCCCTGCATTTTGGCCCAAATACATATTGCCACCTTTTCATTTTCAAAAACAAAATAGATAGATATCTACTTGCTTTGACTCTTTGCCTGAGTATAGTTTTAAAGCATGTAAACAAAAGCAATTAATAGAGAATCTGAGTGTATTTTTATTAAAATAAAAAGGACTAAATATAATTAGATTAAATATTAGAACATGTAAGTCTATTTTATTTTATATATTAGGAGTAAACACCCCTTTATGTTAAAATGAATTGCAGTGTGTATTAATTTCAACCTTGAGGAATTTCATTTTATAAATTTTGCTCTTAACTTATTAAATTTTGTCCGATTTCAACCTTCGGCATTTGCCTGCTAAATTAATGATGAAAAGTTAATTAACATATCCCCATAACAACCGTTTCTCTTGATTAAGCATGTCTTCCAAGGTGTAGGTGACAACAAATTTTATTCAAGATTCAGATTCTTTCATTTTTTTTTATTTCATTTTCTATTTTTTTAAGAGATAAAGTTATAATTTTTTATTGTAAATTTTATTTCTTTTTCTATTGGGATCTATAATTTTGAATTAAAAAATTTATATTTATCTCTCTAAAATTTATCTAATATATTTCTTAAAAAATATACTGAATCCATTTCCTTTTACTCATTTAAAAATGCAATTATGGAAGATTATGCAAACTACAGCAACTATGATTTCTGCATTAAGAAAAGCACAATAAAAATTAAATAAACAGTGTCTTCTTCGTTTCACTTATTTAGTAGAAGAGATGGCAGTACAAAAAATAGACGCCACTAAAAATAATATTCACAGTCATATTAATAAAAAAAGTAAATTACTCTTTAAAAAAGAAGAATTTATTATTTTAAACTCTGTATATATAATATTAAATAAATAAAATATTTTTTATTTTAATATTTTATAATTATATTTTAAAAAATATATTTTTCAAAAAAATAAATAAAATTTAAATAAAAATTGAGTGAATAAAATTAATAAAAAATACATTTCAATTTTTTGCAAATTTCATTCACTTGGACACAAAAAGTGTGTATTTTATGAAAACACGTCGGTGCTTTTTTTTTTTTTGAAAAATGTACTGAATAAATTTTGAAGAGAAATCAATTTAAATTTTTATCTAAAATTATAAATTTTAATAAAAATAATAAATTTTAAAATAAAATTATATCTTTACTTTCATGAAAAAAAAATCGCAAAAACAAATGGATAGATTCATATCCGTGTTTTATGTTTCCGGAACGTTCAAAGCTACAGATTTCGACGACGTTTCGAGGCGCGTGCAATTTAACAGGATCCGGTCACTGGGACCGAGGCCCTTTGTGTTTGGTCCAATATACTGACAAAGCAGTTTCTTGGCATCTTTGTGAGTCGTGCATGTATTACGCGCCCACGCGCGTGATGTTCTGCGAAGTGGTCAGACACTGAGACATGCTATGGCTGTTTGTGTCCTTGGGTTTGTGGTAACAAAGCACACTATGTAAGAGTTGGAAATACATCGTTAAAATCTCGGTGCTTTGACTCTGCTGCTATGACAGACATTCTTTGCCACCAACGTTAGAAAGACCTAAAACTAACCTGATCTAAATCTACCCTGCCATAATATTTGGTTTACATTTAACTTTATGCATAAGGCTCATATTTGAAATTTGAGTTAAATTAATTGGTAAATTTAACGGTGTAATAATATTTATTAATGTTGCGTTTTTTTTCCCAATATAATGGATTGAAATTGAAATTATATTATATATATATATATATATATATATATATATATATATATATATATTAAATGATTTATTATTTCTTATTTCATTAAAAAAGAAAGTGGAGTTGCTAGTGGAGTAATTTCATGTTAATATACTTATCAATTAGTGAATATGGCAACGGGGTTTGAATTTTCTTCTGATTATTTCTCTTTATCATTTTTCCATTTAAGGATTTCCATGTTGATGATAGTGGATGCATGCTTTTTTAGAGAGATTTTTATAGTAAAAATAGCACTTTTTCATTATTCAAACAAACACAAAAAAAAATTAACCCAAATTAACTTCAGCTATTCTACAAGTAAATGAAATCATTTTGAATCAAACACATATATCTAATTTTATTTGAATTCTAACTGAGGAAATATTTTTTGAGATATAAAAAAAAGTGCTAATAATTTCAGAGGTTTTTCATTTTCATTTATTGACCTGTGTTCATATTAATTTTACGTAAAACTCTTTATTTTTATGATGAAGTAATTAATTATTTGATACCATTAAACTTAGCATTCTAATGATGTTTTTATTGTCAGTAAATTGAATAATTATGTGAGTATAAAATTATTTACGATTCAATTTACACATATCAAGTAAAGAAAAGAATATGATGAATCACTTATGTGAAACTCATATCTTAACCTGTGGAAGCTAAGTACATATTATATGCGTGGACAAAATATTTTTGAAGTGAGTTTTCTATTCCATAAAAAGAAATAAAGTTGAAACAATAGATGCTCGCATCATAGACTATAATGAACTGGCTCCTCTTCACGTTGCTACAAGTCAAATTTGCGAGAGATTATAAAGTTAAAAGAAATATAGACTGCAATGAAACTAATAATTTGTCTTTTAGTATAATGAACTTCTTCTCATAGGCGTTTTATTTATCTTTTTTATAATATAATAATTTCTTAATCAAAGAGTAAAAATAAAAAAATGTCACCAACCCCCTGTTATAATAATAATAATAATAATAATAATAATAATAATAATAATAATAATAATAATAATAATAATAATAATATATTTTTAGGGTTTGTCACCAAATTCCACAAATTTCATAGAGCAAAAAGAGTCAAATATGACCAGAGAGAACATGATGACGATGATCCGCAAGATTGCTGTGATCTTTAGGCTTCCATGGTGTATAGATTTTGGTGGCCAATTTTGTCGTCTTTTGATGCTCTTTCTGTGCAATCAAAACCACGAGATTATCGCTTTTGCGGTCTTCCAAAGACTTCACGATCCTTAACAGTACTAACATTTCAGTACATTCCTAAATTATTACAAAATAATATCATCCTCTCTCTTTCTCTCTCCAATGACTGTCATTTTGAAATCATTCATCCTAGGTATGAAAATTGGGGAGTGTTTATTATGCGCAGCTTTTTAACAGTACAAGTTTGATTACCCAATTAAAATAATGATTAATATTTGATTAATTTTGGATGAGACGGTTATTATTTTAAAATTAGTTAAGTTATAACTATTAATTTAATAATATAATAAATTTACACTATATAAAAAGTAGTTTATCTCTTTTTTTTTAATCTTAATATGTTATTGATAACTTGTTTAATAGGATTGGCGAAATTTCTCTGCTCTATTATGTTAGTTACAGAAAGAAAAAGTGATGAATCGTAACTTTTTTTTCATAAAAATAAGGTTGAGTTTTTCTTTTTCTTTTCGTTGTATTTTTATTATATTAAAAATTAGATAAATTTTTTTAATATACAACACAGTTCAGAAACTTTTTATAAAGGGTTTGTGTTTATTTCCCTTTTAGGAAAAAAAAAAGATAATGTAGACCTTATAAAAATATGTCAACAGCTCTTATGTTTTACTTTTTATTTTTTGTTCAGGAGAGATTAATACAGATCTTAATATGCTGTGAAGCCCAACATTATTCTTTTTATATATAATGAGACTAAAAAAAATTTTTTTGTCCCTAAAGCACAAAATATCTCAATCCGTTAGAAAAAAGCATCCACATGCATTCTCATGCAAAAACTTGATTTATTTTAGTTATTTTAATAAGAAATACAGTGTCTTTGGAGTTGGAAGTCACTAAACTCAAGGTGGATATGTCTGCTCAGTTTGAGTATAGAAAAACACAAAAACCATATAATATTTTTTATTTTATAAAAGAAATAGGAATCTGGGATTAGTATCTATCGGGAAAATAAATATTTAATCATACATTGATAAACTAATAATATAATTAACAACTAGAATTTCTTGAAGTTCAACAAATTGGTCAGTAAAGCTAGGTTATATATACTCCGTTTAGCTGCACAAGGTGAAACATCATAATCATTTTTGACAAAAACAACATCTGGGTGTGTGAGATTTAAGCTGATTAAATTATTAATTAATCAAACAGTAATTGTTAATGTCACATTAATTGGCAACAATATGACAACTATAACCTTTTAGGTGGTCGTTAAGAGTTTGTCAACAAATGGGGTTGTTAAATTAATTTATAATTCTATCACTGATTGTTCAAATAATTATTGCCTGTGATTAATTGTCCTTGAAGTAATCATTAAACCAAACAACATCTAATTGAATTAATCTTAATTCACTATTGGTTGTTGAAAGATGCGGAAGAATAGGTTTAAAATAAAGAGAAAAAAAACTAATGGTAATTTTTACATCGATATTCTCATCCTAGTTTTTTTTTTTAGTTCCTACACTTTTATTTATTAAGTATGAAACTAATTTTATTTGAAACAGGATTATTAGATGGTAAACACTTTCTAACAAAATTGTTTATAAGTATTTTTAAAGATCGAACTTAAAATTTTTTACTAGTCTTGGAATATCTTATAACTCAGCTCTAAGCAAGCCAACTTATTAGTTATTCTCACTCCTAATCTAGTAATACAATTAGTTATTTTCGAACAGTTAAAGTGCTTGAATTTTTGTATTATCATTGTTCCAAATTATGATAGTAGATATTTTGTAATTAATAAAAGAGTTATATATACAAAATACATATATGTGTGTGTATGTGTAGTCAAAGGAGAACAATATTGTGAAAAAATACAATTGTGGAGCCTAGTGCAACAACAACATTATACGCAATATTATGTTGCAATAGTTGCAATATATGTGTGTGTCTATATATAGTGGTGTAGCATTGTTGTTTGTATGTGTGTGTGTGTATATGTATATATATATAACAATGCTACACCACTCGATAGATAGTTCCAAAAAATGTTCCGAACAAACTTCAACCGTTGGATTTATATCACCAGCATAATTTTCCATTGTATCAACGACAAACACTTCACTTCATTTATTTCAGAACGCATTCGACATACATATTTTAGGAGAATCAGCATTTTCCATATATATATGCGTGCACGTGTATGCATATATATTATAACTTCAATTTGAAATTACAAACCATAATTATTATAGTATCAATTGCAAAACCATTTTTTTTATAATAGCAAGTTTGACAAACAATTTATGATCTTATGTTCGAACTTAAAATATTAAGGAAAAAATTTTCAATAGAATATCAAATATCACTACACATTAATTAAGGATGGATGATGGTAACAATTTTTTAAATCACAATATAGTCATATAACTGCAATTCAATCCTAGATACATATTATAAAATTGAACAAACACATATATTTTTTTTTTCTGTGGATTCCGGTTCTATATTGTATCTATATTCTTGCTAGTCATGAGAAAGTATAAATCAACATACATACGATTAGCTACTATCTAGTTTATATAGATGGCTTTTCTCTTTGAATGCAATGGCTTATTTTATCTCTAAAAGTGATAAATGTTATTCTACAATAATATATTTAAAAACCATAAGAATATAAATTAACCACTAAGTTGCAAGATAAATCTTTTGGACCATAACATTAAACTGAAGAATGGTATTAACATCAAGAAAAAGTTCCTATATTTATAAAATTAACTTTCTAAAAGGAAAATTTTGAGAAAATTATAATTTTTTTAACAGAAGGAAATCACACTTTTCCACGAAGCAGACTTGAATATGAAGAATGTATATAAATAGGAAACACCAACTTAGTTTAAGATTTCTTTAACTTCCATGTTTGCTAACTTTACTCTCTCTTCCAACAAAAATTTTACACAGTCAAACACTCTAAAAGAACGGTTAAGGCGCATCAAAATTTGACAATGAAATTAATATAAAAATTTATTTAACAAATTGAATAAATTCATCATGAATCGAATTATTCAAACCCGCCAAAACTTAATAAAAAAAGGTGCACTTAAATCTTTTGTTCGAAATTTATCAAATCTCTAAAAATTCATTTTCCATCTGAAATGTATAGTGATTAGCCATTGAAGTTCTACCACTACAATATCCAGTCTTCTTGAACTCATAAATTCACTATAGTAAAAACATCCTCATACAAACCATCCTAAATTTAACCTATTAAATAATTAAAAGGGAAGATAAACCAGAAGAACCCAGAAAAATAACTAGCATTCCTAGGGTTTTTGCATTTTGGATATTGAAGAGACAAAGTACCATCATCCAATCTCAAATGAAGCTCTCATGTCGAGAAATTCTTAGATACATATTATCTTTCATATGAAATCAATCATAAACTGATATAAGTATAGATAACCCATGCGAAGTTACGCATATCAGTCTATAATTGATTTCATGTAATGCACCATATGTATCCAAGAACTTCTGTTCCATGTTTGGCAAATTATATTTGAACTGGATGAGACTTTGCTTTTGAACAAGGTTAATTAAAACTGAAGCCACACTAACAAAAACCAGAAGCTTCAAAGATGAAACCGAAGTTTTTTTATAGTGGATTGCGACTATTGGAAGAAGAGCTAAATCCAGAAAGATCAGTCCATGCTGCAGTATTTCCACCACTCCAATATTGTTCACTTCCAGGATTACTCATCCCCAAGAATTGCCTTGACAAATTCAGTTCTGGATTATCTTCCATTTTCACTGAAGCCAGCTGAGTCATAACACCTGAAGTAGTCGCCTTTGGCCTCACCTGGCCAGCCGCGCCACTGCCGCCATATACCTGCCCCTCGGCACCACCTTCAAATTGGTAGAGTCCAGATGAAGCTTCCAAACCAGCCAAGAAAGAAAATTGCTGTGTTTGTGGCATCCGCCATTGCTCCAAACCAGCAGCTGTTAAAATAGAGGCACTGCCACCACCGGGGGCAGCGTTGCCACCGCTTCCTCCGCCCAAAGCACTTCCTATCTGAAAATTCAAGTCCCCTATTCCTCCCATTGGAGCCGAAATCCCACCATAGTTGAAGCCATAGTTTAAACCCATTTCACCGGCTGGAAAATCAGTGAGCTGATGTAGTGGAGTCATAAACCTCAGAGGTGGAATTTGAGGTCCAAGACCAACCATATCAGCGGCAGACCCGCTGTTGGAGGAGACTGAGTTTGTAGAACTGGCACTGCCGGTTTGTCGGTCGGAGCTCACTGGGGACTTTGAGCTGCTGCTTCCTTTGCTTCTCTTGTTCCTCCGGCAGCCACCTCCGACCGGAACGTTTCTCAAGGCACCGCCTCTTGTCCAGTACCTTCTGCAGGTCTTGCAGAAGTGACGGGGCTGAGATAGGCTGTAGTTGTTGAAATAGCAGAATTTCGTATTCGTCGATTCGCATCGCGGGCATTTTAGTGCAGTCTCCGGCATAGGTATGTTGGCCATCCGGGCTCGATCGGCCATGGAACCTGGCCTGATCGAACCCGTGCCGCCTGCTCCATGCGGAGCGGGCTGCGGAGGTGGTGGTGCCGGTGGAAGAAGCTGCGAATTTGCGCTGCTACTTCCAGTTTGATGATTCGGAGGCTGAAATAACACAGAAGATGAAAAAATAAATGAGAAAAAGAAGGAGAAAGTGGCAAAGAAATCAAATATCTCCGGTATATTCAAGAAGGGGATAAACAAAAGTAACAAGAATATTTTTTTTTTCTTTTCAAAAAAATTGTTTTTGCCTTTTGGGCAAAGAAGCCATAAGAAGAAGAAGAACCAAATTGATGAAGAAAACCTTACCTGTTGTTGCCAGTTGGCTGGATCAAGATAAGCTGGGGGGATGGAGGAAAAAACCATGGTTCTTCTTGGGCTTTCTCTTTTGTAAAGTTTGATGGGTTTCTTTGTGAGATAATAGTGGAGAATCACATCAACTATCTAGAGAGAGAGTGTGTGTGCTTGAGCTGCAGATGGAGGAGAAGAGAGAGAGAAAGAGAAAGCAAAGAAGAAAGAGAAGGGGGGGGGGGGAGAGATAGGAGGGTGGGAATGAGAAGCAAAAATAAAGGAGGGTGCTTTTGAGTATTTATATAAAATTTTAGTTAACTTGGTTTCACTCCCTCTCTCTCTATTGTAACACTCTTTTTGTTTTATTACTTTTTAGGGTTTTGAGAAGGCGATGTTTCTTAATCCATAAGCTTCTTTTTGATGCTCTGTGTAGGCACTGTGCATAGAAAAAAGAGATGGCTTATTACTGTCCCTCCCTCGTCTCCTGCATGAAAAAGGTTTTTAAGGGTTATGTTAACAGCTTCAGAGAGAAAGTGAGAGATAGTGCTGACCAGCTTAAGTAATAATATTAATTAATGTTAATCACACTTTACTTTGCCCGAATTCATTCTCTCTGCATTTAACGTAATCTATACTCTTATATTACGTGTGGTATAATAAAATTGAATTAAATAGAATGAAAAGGATTAGGATTATTTCATAACTATATTTGGTACAGTGAAGAATTAACATTCCATTTCATAATGATATTTTAGAATAATAAATATTTAATGAATGAAATAAAAAATTAAGTGAATAATAATAATGTGAAGAAAATATAAAATTGAAATTATATTTATATAATCAATCATATGATTCATATTATTTTTTATTTATTTATAATTGAATATATAATTTGTATTCAAACATGTATATTAAATAGTAAAATAATAATATATATTAAATAAAAAAATTTATATGTTCAATAATTAAAAAATACCATATTTTTATAAAGAATATAAAAATATTTTATTTTAAATTTTATAATCAAAATATAATTATTGAAATATTTTAATAATATAATATTAAAAATTGATGTTATTTTCATATTTATTAATAAAAGGCAATGTTGATATATATATATATATATATATATATATATATATATATATATATATATATATATATATATATAAGTGAAAATAAAAGGATAAAAATATAAAAAATTCATTCAAAAAATAATGGAATGATCATCTTATCACTTTTATTATAAAATGAGGATTTCACTATTTGACAGAATGATTATTCTTATTTCACAATATTTATCAAATAAATTTTTTTGATTCCATTATACCAAACATGCTATTAGTATTCAATGACATCTAGTATTATTTTTAAAATTTTCTTTGTAGTTTAATTTTAATTCCTTATCCATGTAAGATTTTTTACATTATCGTTGAATATGAAATTAATGCATTATTAAAAAATAATAGTAACAAAGAACTTTCATTGGTAAAGATTTTATTTTAATAATATGATAATACATTAATAATTAATAGTGTAAAACTAATTTATGGTAAAAAAATAATAAATAACATTTATGAATTATAAAATTGTAAAAGAAAGTACAGCAAGTGTAGGTTTTATTATTCTTGCAATAACATATAATTTGGTGTAGATTAGCCAACGCAAACTTTAATTATGATTATATTAAAAAATGAGTGAAGGAATCATAATTTAAGGTAAAGTATGTGATGTATACGGCAACGATTTAATATATAATGAATTAAAAAAACTAATGCTATAAGTGCTTGAAATTTTAAGAGATTGAATATTTTATTATTAAATTAATTTTTTAAATTTTAAAATAAATAAATTAAAAATATAAATATAAATTTAAATATATAAAATATAATTTAATAATAAAAATATTTAATCTAAAAAAAATTAAACTTTTTATATCATCACACTAAAAAAAAAAAGTGTATACAGGTGCTTTATTGATGTGCAAATATTGGTCGAGTGTCCCGACCGAATGAACCTTTTCTTGGTCCGGTCTGTTCCCTTCCCCGCTCTTCTTTGTTTTTTGCATGGGAATATTATTTATCTTTCCTACACTCTCACGCGCCTACATAAATCAGCACCTACCCACCCTTCTCAAACTCAATTCTTGTGAACCTGGATTCAACAGGTAAAATTTGTTGTACTCGACTTTAATATATCTTAAAATTGAGTTTATTTCTAATAAGTTTAAGAGAATACAAGTAGTAATATAAAATCTTATGGGGAATGAATTGGTTTAGAATTTTAACAGGCATGGTTGTACATTATTTTTAAGTGAATTTTATTATTTAAATTTATGTAAAAATAATAATTTTAATTAATTTATAAATAAATTTTTATAAAATTCAATTAAAAAGTAAAATTTGATGTTATTACGTTAAATAAAATGTAAGGAGGGTAACTTTCCTTTATATAATATATGTTTTAAGTAAAATGAAATAAATCTAACAAAATTTTTAATAAATTGAATGAATTTTATAATGGTTAAAATGTAATTAAATCATGAATCAGAAATAAAATTAATTTTTTAACTTAAATTTCAATACCATTTAAAAATTTTATCTAAAACTAAAATAATGAAATATTTTTTTTAGTCATTCTAAACCTACGTTTAGGCAACTTTTATGTACTACATCAAATTCTTAATAAGCTAAGTGGTATTCTCTAATCTTAAAATGAAGCAATATAATTTGCTTATGATTTTTTATGATAATAAAAATAACAAATTATTTAGTATATATATGTACTGTTTAAAGTTCAAATTTAAAATAAAAAAAGAAAAATTTCAAAATAATATCAAATATTATTTCACTACTAATGCATACTTATGATTTTTTTTCGAAAAAGAAAAGAAATCCCAATTTCAATCCCATTTCTCGTGATATTGTGGTTTTGTTGATTACTTATGTGGTCTAAGCTTATAGGGAGGGAAGCAGGGGACCCCGGTGACTCCTTTCCAAGTGTCTCTTGTGGGTAGATAGTAAATGATTACCTAAAAATTTTGTTCACCAAAAAGGAGATTCAAGATAAGAAGAAAACAACAAAATTAAGAGTATTTTAGTTTAAGGGAATTTATTAGTTATTTTGGAATATACTGAAATAGTACATTCCACAAGTATATTTTCATACTTTTCTAAATATATAATGACTTTGATCTCATTTAGTGGAAGTGAGAAGCTTGTTAGCGGTGCATATAAGTCTAATCCTTTTGACGAGTTTGTCAAAAACCACCTTATTTGTCCACACTTTTCATGTCAAAACAATTGGATGCATGTCATCATTTTTATTTTTAATTAATAATACAATGATATTTATTATTATTATAAATTTTCATTTTTTAATATTTTGAATTTGAATTTAATATGTTATGTTATGTGTGTTTATTAAATGACTTATTATTGAAATAGGAATTTTAATGAAATATAGCGTCCGTTTGGTTTAAAGGAAAATAAAATTTTTAGAAAATGCTTTCCTAAGAAAATATATTTCTGAAAAAAGAATTAATTTTTTGTTATTTGATACATAAAGAAAAAATATTTTTTGATGTTTGATGCACAAAGAAAAATTAATTCTGTTTAAAGTAAATCAAAATTATTTACTTTAAAATTATTATAATTTTACGTACTTTTTAAAAAATAATTTTTTATAAAATTTTTATCATTCTTGATGCATAATAATCTAATAATGATTGATCTCTAACAATAAAATATATATTAAATGTATTACAAAATCTTATACATAGAGTCATATAATTAGTTTAATTAATTGTTGTAAAATATTATATAATAGAACATCTATCAGAGAGAAAGAAAGGGAGAATATTTTAGTGAATATTACATGAGAATGTGCACTTGGACTTTAATAAATAAAAATAAATTTTATAAAAATAAAAATAAAGTATCTATCATAAAAATATTTAATAAATAAAAATAAATTTTGATCGTGATCTCAATTGTGTAATAAGCTAAGAAGGTAGAAAAGGAAAGCTTGAGTTCGATCATAGATGTACTAAGTAATAAGGAAAATGAATTCTGTTTTTTAAAATAGAAAATTATTTTCCTAAAAAATAATACAATTTTTTAATTGATCAAAATTTATTTTTTTATTAACTAAAATTTTTTAATATTCAAAAAGGGAAAAGTTAGAAAATAAATTCAAAAAATTCATTTTCCCCTAACCAAATGGACCCATATATTATGACGAAAGTATCCCTTCAGACCACATTAATGTCAATTCACTACGTCTAAACCGTGAAAATTGGAAGTTCAAAACTTACTGAAAAATTATAAATATTAATTGTTATAGATTATAGATTAGAGTTCCTAGCCATTAGTTTCTTTACATTGCTTTAGATGAAAGAATTTGAATGAGAATATTCTAATTGGATGGACCGGTTGGACCAGGAACCAGCCAGCAATTCAATTTTGAAGCTATTAGATTAACGGCGTATGTGAATAGGTGGAGTAAATTTATTTGTTTATAACTTTTGTTCATGGAAAATATTTTGTATCAATTTTATCTGTGTAGTATTAATTTATTTAATTCTATTGGACGAAATTTAAAAAAATTAATTTTTGCAACACTTTAAAAAATAAAATGACATAAATCAATATTTCATGTACAATTAAAACAAAATATTTTATAAAAATGAAAATGAGAAAAAATAAATTTTACACAAATAAAATGAAATTTTTACTTCGAATAGGTGTATGGATAGGTGTAAACCAATAGAAATCAGCGTTAATCCCTTGCAAATGTTTTTCAATAAGAAAAGCAACGAAAAATTTGCCGATGACAAGCATAGTGTTAGATTTTTCAACAACAATTCTCCAACATTTTCACAATTTTATATTAATTGAATTTATATTTTTTATTATTATTTCTAACATGAATTCATTTTTTTATTTTTTATTTTTATCATTAAATAAGTTATTATATATATATATATATATATATATATATATGTATGTGTGTAACTAATAATATATATATGTGTGTGTCGATTCAACGAGTAAAAGTGTAAAACACTAGTGGTTCAACCTGCCTGTCTAACTCAGCCAACAACATGCGCATAAGAATAGAAGACTGGGATTCTTCAACAACAGATGATAGATCTCCCGTAATGTCAGTTGTTTAGAAATTGAGCTTTCAATGCACGTAAAAGAAAAAAAAATTCTTTTATTGCATCTTGTCTTCACATGCGCATAATTTTTTTTTTAAAAAAAGAAAAAGGCAAAAGAGCATCTTAGGGTATGTATGTTTAGATATTTTTTATTTTTTTATTTTCAATTTTTTTTAAATTTTAAAAAAATAGAAAATATTTGATAAAATAAATAAGTAAAAGTTTTATTTAATTAATACTTATTTGGTATAATAATTAGAAATAACGATTAGCAACTATAAGTCAAATAACTGATTATTACTTTTTTAAGAATAGTCGATTATACTTTTGAAAGTTTTTCAATTATAAGTAATAATCACTATTAGAAAAAAAGTTATTTTCTTATTTTTTAATTATGATTATGGAAAAAGAATTTTTAAATTTTATACCTATGCTTATCCTTTTTCTAATAATAGTAAAAATTTCTAAATTTTATATTCATAATAATCTCATGATTTATTTTAAATTTATGAATGACTTTTAAAATTTTATAATTTAATTATTTGTAATTTTTTAAGTTAGTGAATATAAAAATAAATATAGATTTTATTTAATTAGAAAATTAAACTTTCTTATTTATGAAAAAATAATTTAAACAATGAGAATACTTATATTAGATAAGAATATATATAAATTATATAATATATATTATGTATATTTTCTTTTACAAACAATGATATCAGAAAAATTAGAAAATTAGTAATTTTGATAAAATCATGCACATTTTATTATCCTTTTTAGTAATTTAACATTAAAAATTGATTATTTTATAGATAACCCAAACAAGAAATAAATTATGTATAACCAATTACTAATTGATGTTACCAAACATAAAATAGATTATGTGTAATCAATTATTTTAAAATTAATTATTTCAATAATAAATTATTTTCATCCTTATACCAAACAAATCTTTACAAAACTATCATAAAAAATAAAAGAATAGGTTAAAAAAATATTTTAAAAAATTTTAAATAAACATTTCAAAAAAAAATTTTGAAAATACAATCTCAAAAACATGTTACCAAACAATTTTTTTGGCATTTTAATTTTTAAAATTTTATAACTGTTTTTAAAATTAGATTCCAAACAAACCTTTAATTTCTTTTCTCAATTTTGTGTACTATCTCGAAAACATCAATATATATTATTTAGTCAAACAATGAAGAAAAATTAAATTATCTCCCTTAATTTTAGGTAATTATATTTAACATTCATAGTTATTAATTTTTGCAATTAACCTCTTAGAATTTTGAGTGAGAGGTAAATTGCACCACATAATGCATTTTAATACAAATCTAGAAGTAATTTAAGTACTATATTATTTTTTACACAAACATATAAATACTAGGATCTGATCATGCTTTTTCCTATTCATATTGAACAAGCAAACCATACTAAAAAGATCAAAATACTCTAAGAATAGAGAAAAATTTTAAAAATAATAATACGTAAGTGAGATCATTTTCGAATTTTGGCCTTAAAATTTCATACTATACTTGATATTTCGACAAATTTTAATATCAAATTGAGCATGTTTATTTTTTCAAATTACCTATGAGATGAATATTGGGCATTAAATGTAATTACGTTAAAATTGAATGGGCTTATTTCAAAAATTAATTGCTATATGTATTAAATATAAATACCTAGGATTGAAGGAGTAATTTATATTTTTCCAAAATACATTATGACTTTCATACTATAATTAGCTTTTCAATTCAACACTAAAATTATATAAAATAGTTTAAGAGATGAGATTTAATGTACTTATCAAATTTAAACAAAATTTCCTTCTATCTTATATATAAATGTTATAAATAATATTGTCCTTTATATTAAGTCATTTGTATAGATATGTATATGTTTCTACCTACACAAGCAACTTTTCATATCATCTATATAAATGATAAAGTTATCTGCATAGGATAGAAAAAAGGTCAACACTAACCTATGTATATAGATAAAAAATTTATTTGGAGAGGTGAAAATCTATATAGATAACAATTTTTATCTGTATAGATGATAATTATCTAGACGACAAATGTCATTTGTATAAATTTAAAACTATATAGAGATGACTTTATCATTTGTATAAGTCAAATCTATACAAATAATGATTGTTATTTATATAGAATGTTTTCATTTGTATAGGTATTTGTATATTAATAATGTAAAAAAAAATTCAATCCATACTAAAAAAATTAATAATTTTAATGATTTTAAAATTTTAATAATTTTTTAAATATTTTCTAATTTGGATAACTTATTTGTAAATGAGCAATGAAAAAATCAATACACATTAAAATATTTTTAACTATTAATAATTATTTAGAAATATTGTAATATCAATTATAAAAATAAATAAGACAAAAATTGACTCCTAATAATACATAATAAAAAAATTCAGCATCCATACACAACAATATGAAGTATCAAATAAAAAATAAATGCATGATATATATATATATATATATATATATATATATATATATATATAACAACTACATGAAATAATAATCATTACCATCCTTGCCATCCTCACCTTCATTCTCATCCTCATCATCGTTTGAAGGCACACAGATGGCTAAGGTGGAGGCCAGGGTAGTTATAGCTAGGGTAGGGGCAATGGTTACTACAGTTGGGGAGTTAGGAAATGCTGTGAAGTAAATGTTGATTGGTAAGTGAATTTGGATAATACTCTCGATAGAAGGATGTTCATCTAAGGAAGAGGAAAAAGCATAATACAATGAGGTAGAAAGAATCCTATGGACTATAAAGCAACATGCAGTGAATCAAGGGTAATGTGGTTCTACTATTACACTTGCTTATGATAAAGAATTTGCTACTCCATTGCAACTAAGGTTAGTTAACTCTTAATAATTTAGGTATACGCTTCCTCTACAAATCTTGCATCTAGTTGTTGTGGAATGAATCAAGGGTAATGTGGTTCTACTATTACACTTGCTTATGATAAAGAATTTGCTACTCCATTACAGCTAAGGTTGGCTAACTTATAGTAATTTAGGTATACACTTCCTCTGTAAATCTTGCATTTAGTTATTGCCTCGAAGGAAATGTTGTGGAATAATCTAATGCTGAGGGTGCCATATAGGATCCTAGTAAGCACATAACCAATTGTTTTCCTATGCCCTTAACAAGTCCCTAATACCTTATTAGCAATAGCAGGCTTATCAAGATCTAATGAACTTATCGAGAAGTTGTTCAAGGAAGTAGTCGACTGCAAAGATTATTAGGTGACTAGTTCTAGCATCTTAACCTTAATTTTTTTTACAAGATTCATAAAATTTGACTAAAAAACTTATCCTACGATAATTAAAATTATATAATAAAAAATTACTTACTTACATAAGCAGTCAAGGTACCTAAATGCATCCACTCCCTTGTATGATAGGTATAACGGTCGCAGAAATTCTCCTTTACCTACTACAATTCACCTATGTCCTTATTTCTCCATACCTATTTTAAAATATGGTATTAATAATTAGTAAGATTTTTTATAAGAGTACAATATGGGAATTTTAAGTTAAAATACCTTGTCATATCATGCCATTGTAATGGACTTTGATCCATGATGATCATTGTATGCCTTCTTTGATTTGTTATCTATTTTTTTTCTGGGCAACTCTTACATATTTAAATCAAAACATCTATAATTAGAAGAGAAACTAACTAAAAGCTAGAAATGGAAAGTGACTAATTTTACTTTAGCTTTACCTTGTGCTCATCACTATCAAAGTATATGTATGACCTATCCTAATAATCTATCAAGATATTAGTGGGACAAGCTTGCCTTGCATTTTGTAAATCATGAATGTCCTTATGACCTTCATGTTGTAAGAAATGTTGATAGAGCATGAACTTCTAATCTTTGTATTAGTTGGTTATCATTTACTGGATATTAATAATCATGTATCTTTGCTTCTCAGGTTTAACATCCATAAAATTGAAATGGAACTGCATTAAAAGACATAAAAAAATGTTGCAATTATTGTATCCATTAATCTTAATATTAAACATGAAATAATATTAAAGATACATTTAACAATACTTATATAAACTCCCTACACATGTTCCCTCTACTTTTAAGTACTTGCTTCCAATTTTTGTGGAAAGGCTCTCAATACTGCTTAACCAACCCTCTATGTTATGTGTAAGATGCTTTAAGTTTGGATTGATTTCCTACCATGTATCTATCTTATTAAAATAGATAAGTAATAAACTCCCATTATCCTTTTAGATTTTTTGGTGGAAGGTCAAGGACCTTAATTTATTATGATACCGTTAACTCGATGCAAATTTAAAATATAATACACTATTAATAACATATATTTATAAGAAAAAAAATGCAAAATGAAGTTTTGAGTACAAGTAGTTTTACCTATCTCGCACTCGAAAGGAATATGAGTGCGGTCACATGATGGATCACATTCATTGTTTCCTCCATCATGGTGAAACATAATATTAGTGATGGCTATCAAGCATTGTTATATATGATCATATAAGCAATAGTCATTACAACAAAAAGTGAGTAATACTTATGATAAAATGTCACATTTTTTCCAATTCAAGGTAAATTATATTTACACTTATCAAATGAATTGTTTGAAATAGTTAGTACAATAGGACATAAATAATATTTAGTATAGAATATCAAATTGATACCTTAAAAACTTAATTACTATTTGAAAAGTCAAAAAGTATTGACCCTAATTAGACTTATTATTAATGAATATTGCAAAGTCATCATCTTTTTCATCAGTTTTATTATCATCATTGGATTCTAAAAGTTCTTCCTCTATATAATCACCAATTATTTCATCCTTTAAATTATCATTATCATTTATGAAGTCATCAAATATTTGTGCAATAAGATGAACATTTCTATAATATGAAACATAATGAGGGTTGTAGTTCTGATCTTGTAAAACAATTAAGTCAAAATCTCTAAGGTCAACTATGAATGTGAAGTTTGTGGAGTTATTACCTATAAATAAAACACGCCATCGATACTAACATTATCATCATTAGGGAGATCTCATACATGATAATGTACTACATTATTTACAACTCTCCAATTCAATTTATTGAAAGAATCATTAATGTAGATAACTTGTTTTGCTTGAGATGCTAATATATACGAATCATTTCTGTACCACTAAATATTAATAAAAATGCTTGTTATATTGTTATCTTTGATAATTTTCTTTTTTCTATAGTTGGTGTTATACCATTTACATTTGAATGCAGTCATAGAGTAATTATTTAAATAAATCAACTATATAACATCCTCCAAAATACTATAGAATGTGTTATCTTTAGTTTTAGGTATAGAAATCCTATTTTTCTATGTTTATGCTTTTTATCTCAAGAAGTAATTACAAATTAAACTCCATTTACCACACATATTGAACATAACATAATCATAAAGCATGGTCCAAAAGGTAATGAGAATAGCTCATCAGTTGCCTCAAAGGATCCACTTTTGTGAAGGTGGTATATCTATAAAAAATTTTGAAGTGAATAATAACAACATGAGTAATGAAAAAATAAAACTATAAAGAACTAGGTTATAATAGATATGATAAATAATTACCTTGGAGTAAAATTAAGGAGGAAATTAGGTTCTTTGTAGATAATCAATGTTTTCATTGCCATGTGCTTGCATTTATCCCATATGTTCACTATACAATACAAGTTATTTGTTAAGAACTAGAAGAATTTAGATGAAATACTAAATAGTTTGAGGAACTTATTATAGATACTTTTGAATTTTAGGATAGTCATTTAGAATGTACCATATTATAATATCTCAATTATTGTTGTCCAAATGAATAATGTGCTTTTTGCTAATAGGTTAACATTGAGATCTTAAAATCGACAATCATCTTTCTATTCTCATGTTGACTACATCGTGGTTTCAGCAAGGTCAATTAAATTTAGTTTTCACCCTTTATAAATACATGGAATAAAATGTTAATATCTCATCTACAATATACCTATTAGAAATAGAACTTTTGGGTTAAGGATGGTTCTTAACATAGTCTTTTAATTTCTTTATATATCGTTCATATGGGTACATTTACTAAAAATGAATGGGACCACCTAGCAATGCTTTTTTAGGCAAGTGCATCATCGAGTTGACCATTATATCAAAGAATGTTAGAAGGTATATCCTTTTGAATTTGTAAAGAATTAGTATAATGTTTTCCTTAACTTGCTTAACATTCTACTTATTTAGAATTCTTGCACAAATTTGATTAAAGTAATTGCACAACTCAACAATTAGACATGCTAACTCTTTTAGCAAAAATGCTCACATTATAAATATTGATAATCATTATATAATGACATGATAATCATGAGATTTCAAGCTCTTGATCTTGGTGTCATTATTAGTCATATTCTTCCTTAACTTTCCAACAACTCATCAGAAAACTTCATATTTTTAAAGAACTAGAAAAACCACCATTGATTGTCCTAATTAAATGTGTACCTAGCATATAGTTTATTTACTTACCCTTTCCTTGTATAGGTAAAATTTTGGTCTTATATTCATGTCGACTAAATCATGTTTTGCATTGTTTATATCCTTTTATTTATGTTTAATGTTTAGTAGTGTACCTATAATATTGTTACATATATTCTTATCAACATTCATCACATCAATATTATGCCTTAAAATCATTATGGGCTAGTATGGAAGTTTGAAAAATATGCTTTTCTTACTCCAATTAAATTCGTATGCACCTCTCTTTCACTTAACTCTACCACACTTTATGTGTTTTCTAGGAATTTCTTTGATATACTCTACTCAATGGATCCATAATCATGTTATTAGTAAATTTCCTTAAAGAGACTTTCCTCTTAATCTTTCTATTGAAGTCTTTATTTTTTCACTAAGTGTGGCTCCTTAAAAGAAAGTGATGTAACTAAAATAAGCTATTTTTCCTCTGACCCACATTGATGGTGTATCTTCATTATAACTTGGATATGTTTTATGCTCTTATCTACTCTACCCAAAAAGACTACTTTATGCAAGAAAGTCATTCAAGGTCCAAAATAATGCTACTTGCATCTTAAACATGTTATTCATAATAGCATCCTGAGTTTTAACTCCTATGTCCCATAACTGCTTCAACTCTTCAACAAGTGGTCTTAAGAAGACATCTATATCTTTTCCTAAAGATTGTGTTCTAAGGATCAACATCATTAACATGAAAAATTACTCTTTCACATAAAGCCATGGTGGCAAATTGTAGGTGGTCATCATAGCTAGCCACATGCTATATAATAGGCTCATATCACTAAGAGGATTGAATCCATCTAAGCTTAAATCCAATCATACATTCCCTAGTTTCACTAAGAAATCAAGATACTTTTATCAAAACTCTGCCGATCTTTTTCATCAATAGAATGTCATATAACCCTATCTTCAATGGATCTTCCTATATAATGCCTGTTAGTATTCGGATTAACATACGCAATAGAATTTTAAATTTTTTATCCAAAATCTTTCTAGGATCCATGCAAAAGTTATAAACCAGTATTAGGGTTTTACCTTATTTGTGCTTGTATTCTTTAGGAATGAATCCTTGAGAGATTGAGATGAATCATATGCTGGTCGGAAGGTACAACGTCTCTATGATATCCACACGAAGTGAATAATGACTTCTCCCCTCCACAAAGTTGCTAGGATTCGTTTCTCTCACTAGGATTGGATTTGGATGTTTTCTAGAGTGATTTAAGGTTTGATTGAAGCTAATGTATATTGTATAATGTGCTGCCTTCAAGTCCTTTTATAGAGCTAAGGCGTATCACAATCCTAATCCCACTAGGATAATACTTCAAAAATTCGAATCACACTAAATAACTATCACCTTATCCTTATCCTAAAGAGAGTGAGGAGAGATAGGACTTATCTATTAATTATTTAATATTATATAATAATAATATTATCTCATAATATAATTATCTAAAATATAATAACGTAATTATCTGATATTACTTTAATATCAAATAAAATCACATAATATATAATATATATTACGTGAATAAATGTATATTATCTTAATAATATATATATGCACGAAAATAATTCTAATTAATTAAATTTTAGTCCAACTAAAATTTAATTAATTATTGTCTCATTTCTACTCCTTTTGTGTGATCCTGTAGGTTCTTAGTACGTTGATAATGACTCATTTTGGGCCATAAACAATGAGCGGTATTTAGAAATACAACATTACCACTCAAGTAGTAAGAATGTCTATAATTCGATATCTACCTAATATATAATTAATATTTTGTATCATAATCTCTTTTGTAATAATATCCAAATTGAACTGGAGGCATAGAATGTGTCATCCTCGTCAATGTTCAATTTATATTTCTTGATTCTAAGTTGACTTAAAACAAATGATTAATATCATATATTGATCTAATTGAGCATGGCCATGCATTTCTAAGTCTCACTCAATCAAGGGGCTCAAGGATATTTCTCTTTTATACAAGAGTAATAAAATCTCATCTACATTACTTACTTTCCTCTGCATAATTTGTGACACACCCAACTAATATCCTACTCG
Organism: Sindora glabra; assembly: GCA_020226215.1. Lineage (NCBI taxonomy): Eukaryota > Viridiplantae > Streptophyta > Magnoliopsida > Fabales > Fabaceae > Sindora > Sindora glabra. The sequence goes on from CM035234.1 coordinate 45,534,940, forward strand.
TCATCCCGATTAAAAGTGATATAGGATGACATCAAAGTAAGTAACTCCTCATATAGGGAATCGCAGTGACTTCAGGTCAAAGAACTATTCGCATTTATGATCATATGAGAATAACTAATGACACATTTATCCATGCAGTATTCTTACAGTGGGTTAGTTCAGTACATTGTTCACTAATAATGTACTCATGTATTGACTTGATATCACATATCCATAATTTATAATCATCAGTCACTATACATACTAATCTCGATGTATTATTACTATCCTTTTCGTAATAATACTTGACTAGGGGCATTTTAAGAATAGTAAAGTTATTCCAAGGATAATTATTATATTTAAGTTATAATTTACGTAAAATAAAATAAAATAAAATATAGTAATTATATTACTAAAATGAAACGTAATACATTATGTAATATTGCAATCATCTCTATGATTGGTTCCTAGGACACACACCAACAATGCCATGTCATCTCCTTTGCCATGTGCCTTGATCTATACAACCACTTCAACCTAAAGGTTAATGGAAAATATCATAACATCTTCTAAGGAACCTTTTTCCTTTTTGTGTTTTTATCAATCTACTAGCTCTCTCCATATATTAGACAAGTCTTATTTCCAGTATGCTTTTTTCAAAAGAGCATATAATCATACTTATAGATATGAATTGATTCATACCCCATTCTTAACTTTTGAAGCCATTTCCTTACATTATAATGTGATTAAGATAATTTGTTATCCTTCGATAGTACTTTCTTCAATAACTTTAGTAGAGAGTTGAACGAATTATTAGTTTACTTATATATCACTTTCAGATGTATAAGCTTAACTAAAATGTTCAGAGAAGAAAAGGTTATGTAACTAGGGTATAATTTTGTTTTAACTTCTACAAATAAGTCATTAAAGCTTTGGCTATAAGATGTGTCTCCCCTAAGGTGTCCTTATTTGTTCTTTATCATTGTCATGTACTTAATTAGTGGCATGAGGGCTAATAAAGTCATATATGATATCATTCATCTTATTAGCATCATTAAAAAGTGCCTTACGCATAACCTTAGCCCTAGATACATACTTTTCACTATGATAGACCCGATTTGTGTACAACGGATTAAATCCATTATTTATTAGGTGTATTTCCATGGTCTCTAATGTTTAGTACAACACATTTAAAATACTTCTTACATAGACATCTTACCAACCCTTCATGATTAACAAAGTTTCTAACTCTCTTCACAAATGCAATAGCACCATTCTAGCATGCATCGAATAATTAATCTTGTAAGGTGATCCAGCTCTTGTCAAACAACATGTTGTAATTAGCCTATAACATTATAAGTCATTATATGATTCAATTATGCATGTATATTTGTTGTATACTTTAAATTCATCGTATCACTCTAACTTAAACAGGCACAGTCCTATCCCATTTGAGATATTCTTAAAATTATTATATTAACTTAGCTACAATATGTTTTATACATATAGAAATTTTGGTAATATCTTCTCATAGTTTTCTAAGTGTATATACTATATATCATTATAGGAATAATAAAGAAAGAAGAAATTTTTATAAAGTAAAATGATGAGCAAACAAGTTAAGTACAATAACTAAAAAACATATCCTAAATTATCTAAATTTTTAAGACAATTTAAGGTTTTTTTCGTTTAAGAAGACCAACTAACCTTTGAACGAGTTTAATGTTACAGTGCAAATGCATTTTAAATTTAACATGTTGTAATTTTTTATTACAATAATTTTAACAATATCCTATATTTATTAGTTTATGTACTGTTATGTTGATAATTGAATGATATATATTCTAATACTTAATTCCTCCTTTAACATTATCTATTATTATTTTTAAATATTTTAAATGATTACTTAATAATATAAATATTCCATATCATCAAACATTACATGAATTTAATTAATTTAATTATCAAAATTTATTACAAATTAGTATCCTCTTAGTATAACTTTCATTCTTACATAATATAATAAATTAATTACTATTATATTACTAGAACCTAATATTAAATGACAACTTTTTTATTATTCATTATTATTTATATTTTGCGGTTATTTTTTATTTACTTGTATTCTTATACAAATTAGCAAATTAACAAAAGTTATATGACTAACTTTTTCTATTAAATTATTATGCATTTCATTATCCATTATTACTTATATTTTTTGTATTTTAGATTCTTAAATTATAAAATATTTGATATCATAGAAACTTTGTTATTTTCATTAGTGTAATTATGAAATTATTGTGCTATTATTTTTCAAATATTTTTATTCTTATATAATATAATAAGTTAATTACTATTATATGACTCACTTACGAAATAAATTATTATGCATTTTATTATCCATTACTATTTAAATTTTTGGTGCTTTAAGTTATTACTTTCATTCTTGTATAATATAATAAATTAATTATCATTTTATGACTTACTTATAATATTAAATTATTATACATTTTATTATCTATTATTCCTTTTATTTTTAATACTTTAAATTATTACTTTCTTTCTTACATAATATAATAAATTAATTACTATTATATGACTTACTTATAACATTAAATTATTACACATTTTATTATCCATTATTACTTATATTATTAGTACTTTAAGTTATTACTTAAATTATAAAATATTTCACATCATAGAATTTTTTTTATTTTCATTACTGTAATTATCAAAATTAGCTATTATCATTTTTTAATTACTTTCATTTTTATATAGTTTAACAATTTAATAAAAATTTTATGACTTACTTCTAATATTAAATTATTATATATTTTATTATCTCTTGTTATTTAATGATATAATTTTATTAAGTGTTGAATATTTATTATTTAGTAATTTTTTATGAGGATTTAATTAAGTGATTTTGTAAAAATTCAAATCATCTATTTTTTAATATTTTAAATGATTACTTAAATTACTAAATATTTCACATCATTAGAGTTTTATATTTTCATTCATATAATTATCCAAATTTATATTTATTCATTTTTATACACTTTTATTTTTAATATAATTTAATAATTTGATTAATGTAATTGTGAAAAACATTACAAATTTTATTGTCTTATTTTCTATCAAACTCACTAGATGTTTAACATAATAAATATACCAACTTCCATAAAATATTAATTTTATTAACCAACATAATAAAATATTAAAATGAATTTATATTCAATTATTATATTAATATCATCAAATGTTTGAAGTAATGATCATATCAAATTGTACAAATAATTATTTTTTCATACTAACAGAATAATAATCCATCCTCGTTATATATTTAATGCAATAAATATATAGGTCATTCTACAAAATAATAATTATATCAAACTAATTAATGAAGTAAAAAATTTATTTTCATATATTATATCAATATTATTAAAAGAATTTAGTGATAAGTTTTTTCAGTATACATCAATAAAATAGTGAAACAATAATTAGGAATATCAATTGGCAATGCAACAATATAATTTGAATTTTTAACAAAATAAATATGAAAATTAATAAAGAAATATAAAAACTTGGTCAAAAATTAAAGAGAAAAGAAGGGAACATACCTAAATATTTCAAGAAAGAAGAAGAGTTGTACTAGCACATGCACAAAATGAAAAAAAAATGGCTTATGATGGCCATTTATAGGCATAACATATACAAATGACAAAAAGTTGTCTATATAGCTTTTTTGGTCATCTCAGTTTGCCTAAAATGAAAGACACATGTATTATTTTGCCCTTTAAACTTATTAAGATAGCAATTTGTTATTTGTATAGTCTAAAATGTCATTTATATTTATCAAAAGAGAGGAGCACATGCATCATTTTACCCTTCAAGCCTATTGAAAGAATAAAAAGTTATTTGTATAGTAAAAAAATATAAATCATTTGTATTGCCTATGACATTTTAACTGCTAATTTTTTGCTGCCCCTCTAAAAATTTGAACTTTATACAAGTAACTTTTTATTGTCTATGTAAAGAAAAAAAGTTTTTTTTAAATTAAAAAGCTTGCATAGATGACAAAAATTATTTATATAAAGTTTTTCATTTTTTAAAATTTTTTTTTATAAAACCTATGCAAACTACTTTTGTTATCTATATAGATTTTTTTATTTTTTAAAAAAGATTATGAAAAACCTATACAAAAAAATTTTGCCATTTGTAGAAAATTTTTCATTTTTTTTAAATCTATACAAATGACAAAAGTCATCTATATAGAGTTTTTTTAATTTTAAAAAACTTTTGAAAAACCTATACAAATGATTGAGTTTATATCATTTATATAGATATTGTCCATATATTGAATAATTATTGTAGTGTATATCAAAGACATTTTCTCAGTCATTGATATATATTAAAAGTTATTCAAAGGAGAACCTTAATGCCAAAAATGGGCCTAGCAATTATTTAGTGACAATAATGTTGTTGTTATAGAGAAGGAAGAAAATAAAAAATTTAATTAATTTTTTGAAAAATAAAATAATTATTTTTTTAAAATATCTTTATAGAAATGACACCATTACTACTATATATTGAGCGAATAAACATACAATAAATTAACTTTCTTAAAAATGAACTAATCAAATTTAGAACATATAACGACAATAATGTCATTAGTATATATGATTGGGAAAGTACAATTAGCGCCAATATTTGTGAACTATATATCGACAATCATGTCATTGTAATAAAATTTAATTAATATTTTAAATACGAATTTTTAGCACTATACTAATAACTTTATCATTGTAATAAGATTTCCTGGGAAACGAAGAAGATGCAATCAGGTGTCAAATCTCTAAAGATAGCATAATGATCAAGTTTATATATATTGGCAATATTGTTATCATAGTATGGTTTTTAAGAAATAGTGTTGAAGAGGCTTCATCGATGATTGAACTTTCCCTATATTGATGACATTTTTTTTATCATCAATATAGGCAAGCATTACAAATTTTCATAAATAGCCATTTCCACCACCTTTAACATTTGAGATCCAAAAAAAGAATAGACTAAGAATGCCATTCTCACCATTTCTAAGATATTTTGGTGCATGTTTTCTCTTTCATTATTATTTTTCTATTACTCTATCTTATATTTTGCTACCTTGATGCTATAAAATGTAGAGATTATGCTATTGTTACTTTTTTGCCATTGTTTTTTTTTCTTCATTTCCCCCATTATTCTTCTATGGAAATAAGTTCAAAATTGATCATATAGCTCTTATTATTTGCCTACTTTATATATATTTAGTTGATTTTTCATTAGAATATTCTATTGATTTGAGAAATTTTATTGATTTTATTATTGTTCCATTGGTTTTAGAAATTTTATTGTGGTATAATAACATGGCTATGCTATATATGTTTCTAGATGAATTTTATTTCAATTTTTATGGTAATTTTTACATATTTCGTAACCTCTTGGCAAAATATTATAATCTTATCTATTTTTTAAAAAAACTTATGATATAAATTTTTTTTATATAATTGTGATTTTTTACTTATTTATTACAAGTAAAATTCATGAGAATTTTTAATGTTTTATAAATAATAATTGAATTATATATATTTTAAGTTCATATATATATATATATATATATATATATATATATATTTGTCTCCTAGTATTTTCTATTTACATTATAAAAATAATTTTATTTTATGGTTTCTATTGGTCTTTTCCTTTTAAATTTTAATTTTTTATATAATTTGTAATTTTTTAAATGAAATTTATCAATCTTTTAAAAACTTATCAATAATTAAAGTATGATATTGTAAATTTTTTACCATAAATTTTGAAATATAAACAATTATACTTAAAACATAAAAATTGAAGAATCATGAAAATGGTAAATAATGGAAAAATATATAAATTTTGTAAAAAAATTATAAAATTAATACCAAGAGAATTGTATACAATTGGAGGACATAATTTTAAAAATTAAAGTAACAAGAATATAACAATGTAAATAAAAGAAAATATTAAATAATTGAAACTTTAACATAAATTAGGAAAACAAAATATTCATTAATAGAGATTTAGAGTAAAATTTAGATAAAATAGTGAATAAAATGAAATTATTACAAATATATTTCATAAAAAATATTCATTTCAAATTTAATTTGTATGATATGTTAATATATGCATAGGAATCAACCATGCGTTGTGGTCATTCACGTGTACATTCAAAACTTGTTGTTGGTTATAGAAAAGTTGAGAATGTTATCAAAATAAAAATGTTATGTAGAAATATTATCAAGAGAGGTAATATCGTACTTTTATATGCCCATAACATGAGTAATCAAGGAACTTATTGTGAGCCTCATAACTTTAAAGAAAAGATGCAGGTAATTGGATATTTAGAAGTGGTTGCATAATAGAGGAAATAAACATAATAATGCTTTCATGTCCATGACACCTAATTCTATACTTATGGTCATCATTAGCTAACTTTCATAAAAATATTTGCTCTTTCTTGCTTCTAGTTCTTTTTAAGTGTAATAAAGAGTTTGACTAGCATACTAATATGTACTTCTTTCCTAGTTAGACAAAAAAAAAAGCCCTTTAAAAGGTATAGGGTTTAGAAGTTTGGCTACTTTGATAATATGTACTTCTTTCTTAATTCAATATAAGAAGTCCTTTAAAAGGTTTTGGATTTAGGATTTATTATTGTATATAATTTTATTAATGAATATATTATTGTATATCATTTGTCATTTTATTTTATATATATATTGTTTCATTTAGGGTCATCATTAAATTTAACAATATTATTCAATATAAATATTTAGGAATAATGTTTACTATTAATTACTTTAAAATAAGAATAGAATTAACTATTAAAAATTTTGAGCATTTACAATTGAAAAAAAATTAAGCATGTTTTTTTTTAAAAAATTATTTAAAAAAATTGATAAGAGATGAAATTGATATATTAATCTTAAGAAGGATTCAAATTTTTCTAAAGTTCAATGAAGAATTAATAAGAGATGAAATATTGTGCTAATTGAATTTCACAAGCACATTTTTTATCTATCAATATACCTTCATATTCTTATATGCACAATGAGAAACATTGTCATGGAACTAGATAGCTAAGATACAATAACATTATCATCACTATCTAGTGGAAAAAAATAAAAAATATTTTTTTGAAAAAATAAAATAATTAATATTTTAAAAAAAATGTATATTTATAGAGATGACATTGTTGTCAATATAAGTTGAATAGATAATCATGCAAACATTTATTTTTTTTTTGAAAAATGAAGTAATTAAAGTTAGGATAGTGTCATTGGTATATGTGATTAGAAAAATGTAGTTGGCGTGAAGAACCGCATACCATATACTAACGAACTTGTTTTCATAATAGAATTTTTAAAAGTTTTAAAATTTAAATTTTTAGCCATATATTGATGACATTGGTTTCATAAAATGGTTCATATAAAAGTAAGAGCATGGACTAGTATAAATTTTTAGAACTCCTATAGCAATAACTGAATTAGATGTCATCTCAATACACCAATCTCAATTGGATAAGTTAGGATTCTAGAGAAATTCCTTACATTTGAAGTATTTTTTTTTATGTTTTCTTTGTCATTTAATTCAATTTTTGACTCTTTCTCTCTATTATTTTCTAATACCAATTTTTCATATTAGCTAGTTCTATTATTCTTCTATTCTTTCTTTTATTTATTCTTCCATTAAGGTAAGTTGAAATTTTTAATCACTCTTTTTTTATGATTGATTATGGATTGTGGTATGTTACCAGAAAATAATTCTTTTACTTTTGTGAAATTAGTTATGGAATTAATATGTTGCATTTGATATATTTGTCATGATATTATGGTTAAACACATTATATGATTCTAATATATTAATGATAGTGTTATATTTGAACTTTCCATATTATTCATAAACTTGATATGAGTATGAGAACTTTAATGTGGTATAGTGATAGTTATGTTATATTAAGAGTTAGTATGGAATTTATGACTAGATATATGTATGAAAAGCCATAATTTTTAAATATTAAAGTAATAAAAATATAAAAATTTTAATAATAAAAATATCAAATAATTAAAACTTCAACATAAATTAGTAAGCAAAAATAATTAAATAGAATTGGAGTTGATTTTAAATAAAGTAATAAATAAGATTAAATTATTATACATAACATTGAATTAGTATAAAACTTATGTTAACTTAATTAATGAACAAGATGATATTAAACAATGAAAAGAAATAAATTTTAATGTATTATAAATTATTAAAGATATTATATCTGAGATGGAGAAAAATTAAAAAATAATATAAACATAAATAATGTTTAATAATAGCAATATTAAATAATAAAGACTTGAATGTAAATTATCTAGATTAAAATATTCATTAAATAGAGGAGAAAGCTAATTTTAAATAAAATAGTGAATAAACCATAAAAACATTAAGAGTTTTAATTATTACATATTACTTAATTATTATAATGGTAAATTACAATAATTTTAAATTTAATATACTTGCATTTTAACCTTAAACCCGTTCAAGGATCAATTACTTATTACAAACTAACCAACCTTTAAATTGTCCTCTAAACTTGGACAATTAAGGATAGATCCTTTGATTATTATTGCCGACTTATCTACTCATCATTTCATATTGTAGAAATTTTGTGCATCCTTTCTATTCTTTGGGTATGTACTATATTAATATATAGTTTGTACACCTAGAGAACTATAAAAAGATGCTATTGAAATTTCTACATTTACTATTAAAATTTCTACATTTAAGAAACAATAGCATGAATAAGTTGATGCAATAACTACAGGAATATGATAAGGCCTTACATTTTAAAATTGGAGTGATAATATGAATTTAGGGCACATAATAAACATGCACATAAGATTTATTTGTATAATAACTTGTTACATTGTTAACTAATGACAAAATATTTATTGATAAAAGTTGGATAAATTTGCAAAATTACTTATCCGATGAGAACTAAAATGATGCTTTGGCATTTGCTAAGAGCAAAAAACTTCATTGATTAAAAGGGGTTACTAAGACATCCATGTAATAGATGTAGGAATATGTTCCTTTAGAAGTTAGTGACCATGAAGGTATACATAATGGACTACAGATTTGATCCATTTTACAAAACTAGGGTTAATCATGGTGAAACGATTGCATTAACTATCAATGCTACATAGGGGCATTTCCTAATGACATAGATGAAATGGTTGACATCATACATGACTTCATTAATTGTTATGTGGTTAATCAAATAGTTAAGAATGATAAAGATAGAGGCGAGGATGCCTTGAAAGGGAAAGATAACATATCTTTTGGTTAAAGCTCTAATGAATTATTTACTGAAGTTAAAATGGAATAGTGTCATGGTTGCATAATTTTTTCATTGTTGTACTCTTTAGTTAAATTCATACATTTAAAAGTATTACATAAGTGGACTAATAAGTCACTTAATTTTCTTTTGAAGTTATTAAAGAAATGCTTCTCATAAAGAGTAAATTGCTAGGATCATATTATGATGCAAAGAAATGGCTAAATAAAATAGGACTAGGGTTTGAGTTAATTTACATTTGTAAGTATGACAATGCACTTTTCTAGAAAAAGTATGCCAAAGAAAAAGTCATTAGGTTAACAAAAATATAAAAAGGAAAAAGATATCTCATAAAATGATGAGGAATTTTCCATTAACCCCCAAATTGAAATGATTGTATGGATTGAGGCATATAGCCAAAGATATAAAGTGGCATCATACAAGGTGGTCATTAAAGGATGAGGTCATATGGCTTCCTATCAACAAAGAAGCTTAATAAGATTTCAACAAAAACTACCTTGACTTTTTTATGGAACCAAAGAATGTTTAACTAAGTTTGAGTGTAAATAAATTCAATCTTTTTACGATATGAGTCTATTTTAGCACATATGACTAGTAATGATGACAATTTATAATTTTCCATCATGACCTTGTATGAAAGAGTCCTTCTTTTTGTTGACTTTATTAATCTTTAGACTACACTCTAGGAAAAGATATATAATTTCTTTCTAAGACTACTAGTAGAAGGGTTAAAATTATTATAGAAGACATAAGTTAAAACTTAGGATGCTACTTACAATAGCATATTCAAAATATGAGTGGCATTGTTATGAATTGTTAATGATTTTCTTCCAAGGAGTGGTCCATCAAGGTGGAATGGATAAGGTACAAAGCATGCCTATTGTGCAATGAACATACACCACTAATGTGAATTAAAAGAAAATTAACATACATTAGTCATCGTTACTTTTTCAATGGGTCACAAATTCTAAAATAACAAATTATTAAATGGTAAAATTGAAAAAAGACCTTTCTAAGAAAGTTTACAAATGATATGATTATGGAGTAATTAAGAGAATCCATATGTAGTTTGGTGGAATGAAATGAAAAAGAGGTGTTGATGAACATACTTAGATTAAAAAAGCATTTTTAAGCTTTCTTACTAGACCATAATAAAGTTAAGGTACAATATTGATGTCATACATGTTGAAAGTATGTACAGGGTAGTATTATAAGCACACTGTTAGGCATCAAACATGAATCAAAAGACATAGACAATGTAAAACATGATCTAGCCTACATGAATATAAGAAGAAAAGCATATCTATATGAAGAGGGGAATATGTTGATGAAACCATATGCTAGCTACATGTTAAATGTCAATTCATTAAAAATGTCAAGTTTCTTGATGAGTTTATGAGTAATTTAAAGAAAAATGTAACTGACAATGACACCAAAATAAAAAGATTAAAATCATATGATTATCTCATCAATATGTAATGACTGTTAGCATTTAAAATTTGGCAGTAATGCCAAACGAATTGTCTCGCCCAATTGTTGAGCTAAACAATTACTTTAATCAAATTTGTACAAGAACTTTGAACAAAAGGGATTTAGAGAAAGCTAAGGAATACATTACTCTTATTCTTACAAGCTTGAAATGATATGCCCTCAAGCATTCCTTAATATAATGGTGCACTTGATAATACATTTACTAAAAGAAGTATTGTTGAAAAGACCTATTCATTTCTGGTGGATGTATTTGTACAAGAGATACATTAAAAAAATGAAAGACTATGCTAAGAATTATGCTCAACCTAAAGGTTTTATTGTTGAAGGTTGTGTTGTAGATAAGACCTTGACATTTTGTTGCATGTATTTGCAAAAGGTGGAAACTATAGTTAATTAGCTTAAATGAGACTAGGATACAATCCAAGTTGATATAAAAGGGCATTTGTCTATGTTTAGATCTTAATGTCGACCCATTAAAGCTAAAAAAATTATTTTAATTAATATAAGAGATTAGGACATTGCATATGATACATCCTGAATAACTGTATAAAAATCAATAAGTATTTTAAGTAAGTTTCTTAGACTTGTCATTCATTTTTTCTCCAATTTCTTCTCATTTAATGGAAAACTTGTAATTTTGTAGTGAATATATGAGGAAACTACAAGTAAGAGGTGATCAAAACCTAGATTAACTCCAAAAAATTAAGTTCTTTTCACAGTTTTACTTAAAGGTAATGTCTTCTCATATTCATATATTAAATTTTTTCCATCTTTGTTGTTCATTTTAATATGGTTACCTTTAATATATTTTGTAAATGTATCACTTACACAACAATGGATCCTGGAGGTGATCGATAAGCTATTCTTATTAGCTTTCAGACTAAACTTCATAATTGTGTCATTTTTTACATGTATAGTCAATGGAGTTTGATTTATAACTTTCTTTTTATTTTAAGCATAAGATATAAAATAATAAGTTTTATGCCTAGGACAAATGAAAACATATTTTATAGTGTTTTGGAAGATATCAAAGAGTTAACTTATATCTATAATTACTTTATGACTCTATTCAAGTGTAAATAGTTTAACATGAATTGTAAAAAGAAGAAAATTATCACTGACAAGAACATAATAAGCAACTTTGTTAATGCTTAATGGTACAAAGATGATCCATATCTACTAGCTTTCTAAGTAAAATAATTTTTTTTACATCGATGATTCTCTCAATGGACTTAATTAGAGAGTCATTACTCATATATGCATCTTATATATTGGATCTTCCAAATAATGCAGTTAATGATCATGGGATCTCATGTTGCAAGACACCAATTTTGAAAACATTAACCTCATAGTTAACCTTGAAAATTATGATAGTATAATGTTATTAGATGCAAATAACAATCCTCAATGTGCTTTATTTTCTACATATATTCGTCCTGACACGTATTATGTCGATGGCTTCATAAATGATAATGACATATTAATAGATGAAATAATTGATAATTATGTAGAGGAAAAGCAGTTACAATCTGATGAAGATGTTAAAATTGATAAGGTAGAAGATAGGCATATTACTTCTAGTGATAGTGATTCAGATTAGGATTTAAAGATTTTTTACTTTTTAACATGTAAACATTATGTAAAGATTAATTTTTGATATGTTATAATAAATATTATTTAGGTCCAATCATAATAATTGATTCTTCTACATGTTATGCAAAATGTTAATGTTGATGATATATTTAACTTTGATATGTTGTAATAAATATTATTAATGTCATGTTATTATAACTATTCATAGTTATAGCTACTATTATGCCTTATCATCATAGAGGGGATAAAGGAATTGACTCATTATAAAGCCTTATTAAGGCATTATTAGCCATTATAAGTTATGTAAAATTACTTATACTACCTAACTCATTTAATTTATTCTTACATTTACAATTTATTTACTCGATAAACATTTTTGAAAGTTACACTGCCTAAGCAGATATGTAGCAAAAATAGGAACATTGGCTTCAAGAGGATGATGTAGAAAAATGATTGTAGACCATTACCTATCCATTTTAATTTTGCTACTTGGAACTTAGTGAAGGAGAACCAAAAGCGCTTGCCTCAACTAATAAAAATGGAGGTGAAGACACATTGCAAGTCATTCCACAAGTTTTAGGTGGTAGTGCTTAAGGAGCAGAGGGCACCTAGCATTATGTAATTGAATGGTACAAATATTAAAAATATAAATTAGATGATTATTTCTTAAGGCATAAGGGATGAACTCATTCATGATCTTGGGATGCATTATGGTTGTAGGCAATCTTGATTGATATGCTAGTAGATCATTAGGCTTAAGCCTTTAGGATGTTTGGTACTGACAAGTACATGGTAAGAATGAATTTAATAAGATAAGTCATAATATTTTAATTTTAAGTATATTATTAGCTCTTCTAATGCCTTTTATATTTTACTGTGAATTTGTAGGAGAGGTTTAGGGAAAATGCTCAGAATAGAGTGCAAAAAAAAAAAATTATAATGATCTACATGGATCAAAGTCTATAGTGATGTATTGATATGATAGGATATGTTAAGTTAAAATTCATTAAATTTAAGATGATCAATTAATATTTTAATAAATGTTTCCCTACTTTTTCTTTTAAAATTGGCCCAAAAAAATAACTAGATAAGTGCATTGCAATCATTTTTAAAGAATTTTGCCTAACATCATACTAGACCATTAGGGGAATCGGTGTCTTTGGATGCTCATGCTAATTATGTGAGTGTCTTTATTTTTATTTTATAATTTTAATTACTTGTCATGACTTTATACTAATGCTATCATTTTATCTTTAGGAAAAATATAAAGATCTGGATGCATAAGTGGGCTACTTAGTTAGAATCATAGTCTAGTTCCATGTCTAGCTCATTAGTGGCTAGTATGATGTAGATTAATAAGCCTACCATTTCTAACAAGGTGTTAGGCACTTATTAAGGGGTATATGAAAAGGGTTGGTCATATGTTTCAATGGATATCTTATAGAAGCACCTCTAGTAATAGCTTATTGATTGAATCTCATTCTTTATGGTAGTAGCAAGATGCACCATGGCTTAAAAAGATGCAACAATACATTATTCAAAGTTAACAGCACATAGAATATTAGCATTAAAGGCTATAGCACACCAAGAACTAATTCTAGTGGCTGATTCAGCATGTGCTACCCTAGTTCGGGATTCACACTCCTCCATCACTTCTTACTCCTATTAACTTGCTACTCATCCCTTTTCTAATATTACCTACTAGATTTGTTTTGTAGCTACCATCGCCTGGACATCAACTTTAGCAAGACAATGCCTAGCACCAAGATGACTATGTAAATTTAAATGATCTTTAGATTTTGTATACTTGATTTTTTTACTTGTAGACTCTATTCTTTTGCACAAAAATTATTCATTTTTATTATTGTATATCATATGGGGTTTTGTTATATATATATATATATATATATATATATATATATATATATATTATTTCAATATCATAATATAATGCTATTTTTAAAATTTTAATAATTATAATAAATTTTATGGGAATGACACCTAGTATTAATATTATTTAAAAATATAGAATTAATTAAATTTTGTACAAATGTTCACGTTAAAAAAAAGTCTACAATGACAACAAATATTGTCGTTATAGGCTTTTGAACTTTTGAAAATTTAAATAAAAATTTATTTATTGTGATAGTGGTTGTCATCAATATAAATTATGTCATGTCAATAACATATGTAACAATGATAAAAATGTTAGTATATTGTTGCTACCACATCACACCTGTATAAGCACGAGACATATATTACAATAATACTTGTTGTTGGTATAGTCTAAATGATTTATAGGTATAACTTATTACCGACAACACCTTCTCAATGACATTATTATTGGTATAAGTCTATAGCAATGAATTATTAGATGACAAATATTATCTCTAAAAGCTTTGTTCCTTGTAATGGGTATGTCTATATATATATATATATATATTTCGATTCAATATTTTGATGTTTAATGAAAAGAGTATCCTCTAATAAATTTAAATTTAATTCATTGTAATATAATTCTACATTGTTTTTCATTCATGTAATGAACATAAATAAAAAAGTTGTTCAAATTTACTTATTATTTATTAAAAAAAACTTAGTTATCATATTGGTTTTTCATGTGTTTTTTTTATTGATAGTATAAAAATTTTACATTCTCTTATTTATTGATTATTGGTAAAAAAAATTTAAATTGATTCATGATTATGCAAAAAATTTTACACCGGCAATGAAAAAGATAATGTATCAGTAAAAAATAATAATTTATAATTTTTTTATTAATAATGAATTTTTTTATATTTTTATAACATATTAATACATAAATAAATAATAATATAAAACTAATTTTTACAATAAGAAATAAAATTTAAATTCAAAAAAATTTTCTCCACGGTGAATCGAATTTAATCTCTTCCCTGCTGTAAGGACAAATACCAGCATCCCTTGTTTTTTCCATGGAACACATTTTCTTAATTATGGAAACAGCTTTGCAGTCTTGGAATGACAGCTTACCATATTCACCGTCAAAAGTAAACATGCAAAGTCTAAAATAGTAATCCAAGCTATACTTTGCTCTCAACTTTTTCTACAAAACAATATGTGATAATTTGAATTTCCTTCATCTTGCTAGCTAGTTTTACGTTAATCAATGCTAAATTATTTCAATTTAAAATATTTAAAATATTATATACATCAAAAGTAAAATTCAAAATTAAATTTAAATTTTTTTATATTTATTAATTTAAATTTTATAAATTTATCTTATCATTCTATATTAATTAACAGCTTTTAATTTATATTCAAAATTTAATTTTTGGTACATATAACAATACTATTACAATATATGTAGTTGCTTACACACTTATTTGCATAAAAAATGCAAATAAATCTAAAAATTATTTCAAAAATTTGAAACAAGTATGAAATGGAAGGATAAAGATAAATTGTAGATTTAATTTTCAAAGACGAGAAAACTACATTACGGAATGGAAAATATTATAATTACCGAAAAATTGCCCATACCCATACCTACAAGGAAGAAAAGTCCAAAAATAGTTAATGGGTATGGAGTCCCATCAAAGATTCTGAAATTACATTTAAATTTTTTATATTTATTAAATTGAGTTTTGGATATTTATTTTATCATTCTTTTTTCAATGACAATTTTTAATTTTAATTCAGAAATTAAATTTAAATTTTATTTTCCGTGCATATTGCATTATTAATTCAGAATTAAGCTCGCAAGTAAATTTTTTATGTTAAAAAAAATGAGTTGCTATTGAATCATCCAGGGAAGTAATGGAATAGTACGACCAACGGAAAATCTGGTCCAAGAATGAAGTAAACTGGGATTTTATTTTTGAAATAAGAAAAATTAAAAAAAATGATAGATTTGTGAAATATAGAAAAGTTTTATATTTATGATATTTATATATATTTTTATTTTTAATGTATATTTATTTCTGTCTTCTTAAAATAAAAAGGAGGTTGTTACTTAGAAGTGAATTAGAATCTTTCCACCCTGACCCAGCAACTTGGGATCTTGTTGCTTTACTCTAAATAAAATGAGGAAAAAAAATAGTACACTAGGTAAAATATTTGAATCTAATATTTTATTCGCTCTCCAACCCGTCTCAATGTTTTGACTAATTTAGGCTCTCTTAAAGAATTTTATGTAAATATAAAATAAATAAGGATCGGTTTTACACACACACAATTTTAATTGGATAAGGAAATTATATTATTAATTTCGTGGCAACAAAATAATGAAAATATTTAAATAATTTTAATAGGAAAATATAAATTAAAAATATTTAAGTCAATTCTAATAATTATCTTTCATTTTCATATTAAATATACTCACTAATTTAAGAAATTATTTATAGTAAAAAATTAATATTAATATCATTATTATTTTATTGTAAATAAGTTGGTAATATGATTTTTTTCATCCGATTAGAAGAGTAGAGGTTATTAACATCTAAATATAAATGCAAAGAATAGTAATTTCCATATATATATATTTATCTATAGATGAATGATATTTTTTATCGGGAGAGATATATTTCAACAAGAGAAAGAGACCTTAAATTATGTTAATTATATATTTTATGATTAAAAAAATAGGCAATGTTATTATAATAAAAAAATAATTTCCTCTTCAATGTGAGGGATATTATTTCCTGCCACATTTTGAACATGTAAGATTGAGCTAACATCACATTATTTTAACATTTTATAATTATGAATAAAATTAAAATATTATTCTCTTAGAAAATATTTTTTGATAGAATAAATAGAAGCTTACGCTTTATGGCTTTTTAGACTCATGTCCACGGATCCAGCTCTTAGGCGAAAACACTATCTAAATACTAAAATTACATAAAAATCACATTGCTGTGAATGTTGATTTAATTGATACTTGATGTACATACAAATATAATAAACCAGTTACTTCTACTATTACATCGAAGAAATGTAACCCCTTGGATTGATTCACTTAGCAATGTTTATTATTTTCAATTATTTATATTTTAAATTCGATTTTTATCATCAAATAATCTAAATTATCAGTGATTTTAAAGAATTAGATGATTTATAAGTACTGTTATATATTTTCAAATAGTTTAGTCATATACTCTAATCTTGAAGTATAGCAAGGTATCTTACTCCCAAATTCTAGCCATTTGAAAAAAAGTTTAAAAAAATTATTCATAAGTATGTACTATATAGTTACAAATATTAAAACAGTACTAATATTTTAATAGTATAGTAACATTCAATATTATTTTAAGAGTTTTATTCTTTATCATATCCTAAGATTGAATTTAAAATCTTGTATGTATTAAATATATCACCACTCCTATTATTAAAACAAATACTACAAAAAAAAAAAAAAAAAAACTAGGTTAAGGAACCATTGTGTTGAGTGAGCGACTCAAATAATGTATCCGAAGAGGAAAGACTTGGCAGCGGTGATGATGGGCGCAAAATGCCCAGAAATGATTGAGCCCATCAACACCTGCGTGGATGTGGAAGGCTTAATTCATAAGCAACTAACCACACATTTTAGTCAAGATGCTTTGGACATTTGGAAATCTTCGTTGCTTTATGGTGTTTGTGGGCTGCCTCCTACTCTTATTCTCAACTTCAATAAAAATAATTTTAAAATGGATAATTGTCTAACTAAAAAGTAAGTTTGAGTATAGAAATTTTGATTGACAAATCAATTTAACTTTAATAATTAAATAGTTAATGATGAGTCAAGAGATAATTTATAACACGTTAATCAGTGTTTTTTTACTATTGATATTTTCTCAAGATAACAACCGCCCACATCTGAGGGCAAGAGCCTTAATTAATCAATGCAAATGCTGGTTGTCAAAGGAACGGCTGGTCTTAATCACACACACTTACAAGAGAAGGAAATACATTTGTTCATTGATTGGCTTCTTTCCGCATTCAATAATGTTTACTCTTGATTGTTTAAATCATAATTTTAAAAACCAAATCAGTTGGATTAATGAATCAGTAAAGTCCGATTATTTTTATTAGAACAAAAATATATGTAAATCGATGTGAATTAATTAAAATCAGCTAATGAATTGGTTAGAATTGACCAGTAACTTAATTTTTTTTATAAACTTTATATATTTTTTTAAAAAATAAAAAAAGTTTATAATTTCATAATAATTAAAATGTAATACTTTCATAATTTTATATCAATTGAATTTATATTTTTTTTATAAAAATATTTTTAATATAAATTATTAACATATATATTATATTTTATTACTTATTTATTTATATCATTAACTTATATTATTTTTTTAATTTTAATATAATTTGTTATTACAAATATTTATAATACTAATATGTGTGCATATATATAATTTATACTTTTAATTTAAAACTGGTTCAAGCAATAAATTATGGGTTGAATCAATGAACCAATTACTTCAATGACCAATTTAATTTAAAAAACTACGGTGGTTTAAACTGCCTTCAAGTCTCTTGCACATGTTGCTTTTTGATATTATTGAGATTCATACTCCTAGACACATTCTTGTGTAATTTATTTTTCATTTTTGGGCTTTTACCCATTCAATTACAAAAATAAAAATTCATGTCATTTTTAAATTGACATCCATCCATTAAAACCTAGTAAGTATACTTATCTAATTATTCAAAGACTCTATCTATTATGACTAAAAAATAAAAGAAAAAACTGACTTTGTTCATACATACTTAAAAAACTTTAAGAAACTTATTTATAATTTATTCGTTTAATTATTTAATATATTGATATTTTTGTTTAAATTTTAAAAGATCCCTTTTATTACTAAATTAATTGAAAATTTTCTAGGTAAATCTATATGCAAGTTGAATAAATCTAAAGTAGTTTAGGTGTGTATTATATATGTATATATATTAATAATTTTGAAATATTATTAGTATAAATTATTTTAATGGATTAGTTCAATTTTAGCTTCAGATAATATTAATCCATTTAAATAATTAAATTACTAAATTTATTATTATATAAAAAGCACAATCTTATTTTTTTATGTTGATTCCATTTTACTTAATCGTGAGTCTTATATTGCATTTCACTTTGAATATAATTAAGGGTGATTTTCCAAATAATAAAAAAATAAAAAACATTAGATAAATCATTTTTTATATTATATTTTAGTGGATTCAATTTTTTAAATTTACATGCATGCAATTTTAGTTCTATATACTATATCACAAAAAGGAAATTTAAAAGTTGATTGTGTTTCAAAGAATAATTAAATTATTGAATATATATAAATAAAACCTTAAGATTAAATTCAAAATATAAAAGAATATAAAAATTTTAAGGGATATTATATGCTACTTGACACAAAAATTTTACAGCTTTGCTATTCCTTATCACTTCTACGACTAGCATTATTTTTTATGAAAATTGCTGCTGAAAAATAGTCGAAAATGTGAAACAAATTCAAACGTTCACAATTATCCAACGGTTATTAAATTTGTCGATCTTTCTGTCGCGAGACGATTGAAAATTTTGCCAAAATTATTATTATTTTTTAAATTTTCGTAGGAAAACTTGTTAAAAACCCAGCACGAGATTTGAAAAGAAATTCTTGCTACTTCCAATGAATTTTACGACAGAATAACTGTCCGTCAGATTACTACTAAGCCTTCATTCACTTCCTTCCAAATTAGACTTTGAAAACTTTGAAATAAGGACGTTATAATATAACTTTCCCCTCAATTTTGTCCCATTCAAACATATCATAAATCATGAAGAATCAAAGTTAGTGTGGTTGTTTGTGGCAATTTGGAATACAAAAGAACTCGTATTTCAATAACTACCATAAAACTAGAAGTATTTGCCTAACTCCCCGCAAATCTAAGAGCTGATGGGGTCTGCTGTCTTTAGGTGTAATACCCGCGAATCCCCATTCCAAGTGACAAATACTATTACAAGGGATAGCCTATTGTGGGAGCTCCGCAACTACCTAAGGGGCTCATCAAAGCAATTGTGCAACTATTACTCTTCACAATGAGTAATAGAGGGTTGGTTTGACATATAAGTATTTTAGAATTGATTTTATTTTATTGCAATAGAAATAATTTTAATTTATTTACAAATGAATTATTTTGTTTGGAATGTATTGAAAAGTATATATAATTTTATTAAAAAATAAAATTTGATAATATTATAATAAATACAATATTAGCAAGAAAATAAATCTTTTACATAATATATTTTTTAGGTCAAATGAAATAAATTTTAATACGATCTTTATCAAACTGGATATATTTCAAATGACAAATGTAATTCAAATAAAAATCATAAATGAAATTATTTTTTTTTTTACTTAAAAACAAAACAGCACAATAAAGTCTTTTCTACTACTCTCAAAGGCGAAAACAATTTTCTGATATCTTATACTAACTTCGTTG
This sequence comes from Sindora glabra, assembly GCA_020226215.1. Lineage (NCBI taxonomy): Eukaryota > Viridiplantae > Streptophyta > Magnoliopsida > Fabales > Fabaceae > Sindora > Sindora glabra. The sequence continues at coordinate 45,555,884 of CM035234.1, forward strand.
GAGTGCTTTTTGAAATTCGGACTCCGATCATCCTGTCCTATTTTGTAGGATCCTTTGTAGGCTCTGAGGATCAGGATTTGTTTCACAGGCATTGTCCGAAATACCATTCAGTGGAGTTGGTTAATTTGTTTTAAGTGAAAGAAAATGCACTATAACAATTCATTCTGGCGTTTGAGCATAGTGAATAGATCTCTATCGCTTTCTTTTCTTCCGGATTCTGGCTGTTTCCTCACTCCCTCTCTATTCTTCCGAGTTCATACCAGATGCCAATGGCATTGAGGTAATGTTGCATGCAAATTGTCTTGTTTAAAGTGCTACTTTGCAGATTTGGGCCATAGAACGCCCCTTCTATGCTAAATACAGCCCATAAGTATAGCTCGGTTAAGCCCAAACAAACCACTGCAGGATATGGAAAAAAATTCAGTAATGTTATTTTCTATTATATTTTGACAAATCAGCTTTTTTAAACAATGATGAGTAAAAATCTACCTAATACAGACATACAGAATTCTGAATTTGAACTTCAAACATAACATAATAAGTAAAGCTCTAGAAAGAATATTGAATGCCATTAAATCACTATAAAATGCTAGTATAAATTAATAATTTTGATATCATGATTAAATGATTACTAGAATTAAAAGAGTAATTTTTTTTATTTATCAAAAAACAGTAGGAAATACAATCAATCTCAATACTATGATAATACGAGAAATTTTTTCAAAATTGGATAGAAATTTGCTTTTCTTTATGCCGATGTGTGCTCTCACAAGTTTGATAATATTTTTTCATATTTTTCATTAAAAATGTAATTTTAATATAAAAATGAAAACAATTGAAAAACATTTTGACACTAGAATGAAGAAATCACATGGAAGTTTGAATAAGTGGGCATCTAACCTCAAATTTGAGAAAAAAAATATCAGAGCAATAAATTGAGGAAGTATCAATCACATCTATCCAGATGAGTAGGAAAGCAAAACCGAATTACAAATATTTGAGGTTCAAACAAATAACATTACCTTAATGGATGGAAACATGTATTAATAAGGATCATACTTACCCCAAAAAAAATAAAATCATAAAAGATGTAAAAGAGATTGATCAGAGGAATTCCATGCTTAAATTTGTACAGAAGCAACCAAAGCCTACCAAAAAGGAATAAGTATATAGGAAAATTCAATCTTTTTCTACACTATTTACACTGTTTTGACCTAAAATTTTCTGAGTCTAATAACTTAACTAATAGTTTCTCTAGCCTCTTCGAATTTGAAGTTGGTTTAACCACAACCAGATTTCCAAAAACTGCACAAGGATCCTTTCCCAAAAGAGAATTACCAAGACACCAACCACCAGGTGTAAAGTGGCCATCTGATCTCCTTAAAAGCTCCTTGTCAATTTTATCGAGAACTGGATCATCCTTGGCAAACTTCCGGGCAAAAGGCGTGCCACTCTGAACCATGTCATTGAAATGCTCCAATTTTAGCAGCATTGGATGCTGCTTTGGAGGGTTGTCCCATCGAACGTAGTGCAAATCATGATTTACAGTTGTGTTCTGGTAGTCCTTGTGATTGCAAAGGGCAGTATGGAAGTAGCCCTCAGGGGATGAAAGAAAATTCGTGTAATACATGAGGAGAGTGCGAGGAAGATTATCCCAACCCCAAATGCAGAACTCGAGAAATGATTTTGTCAGCACAACCCATGCAGAACCTGCAAACAAGATATACTTTAACTAGGAGATTTAAGAAACTTTTAACTTTAAAACATACACATAAACAGCGATCCTGAAAAACCATTGTGCTAATGGTAGTGTTATGTTCCTGTGATAGCCTAATGGCACTTGTTAATGGTAACATGTTACAGAATTATATGACAAATCTTTTTTCCTAAACAAAAACTGGTTGGTTATGTGGTAGGGCTTGGTGGAAATCTAACTCCAATGGGAATGGCAAATTTCTGGTTGCGTATTCCTTTGGCTTCTAATAACATCCTCTTTTTTTCTCTCAGAAACGAATTCTGGCTCTAGGGAATACAGATATTCCATTACAATCTTCTAGAGCAGGCTAGCAACAAGTCTGAAGCAACCCCCCACCCACCCACTCAAACCCACACGAGAAAAACATCAAAATAAAACAAAAAATGAAATGAAAAAAAGAAAAAGAAATGAACAAAAAGGTGTTTATTTGGAGTGAGAGAAAGAGAGCTAAGAACCAACACCTGTAAATAACTTGAAAGAAGACGGGACAGATCTTTTCTCTTTAGCCCAATAGACACCAGATTTCTTTGAATGATATAAGCCTGGATCTATAATGATGGGCCTGGCTCTTTGATATCTGTAGTCATGATTACAATAACCCTATATAAGATTTATAAAACCAAGTTATTAAGAAGCTGAGATAACATAAACGGATAAATGGCATGCTCACTCTTTCCACCCAATATTACTTGTGTGCTCTATGAAGTTTAGATCTCTGGGCAAGAATGAGAAGATATGAATGAGATCTGAAGCAAAAAGAAATAAGGAAAAGTCAGGAAAAAAAAAAAAATTAGACTCACAAAATAACAGATTGCAAGTAGACATGGATATGTTAGAATCTCTTTCGAAAAGAGATCATAGCATATTAACATCAACCTTTTCATGTTGTACAAGTTCCTCATCTCATATCAGAATCCTCCTACTCTACACTCTCTCTCTCTCCATCTTCACAATTCTTGTACACCCAAAATTTTTCTTCACTCCCTTTGCCTTGCTCATGCACCCAAAATTCTTGTTTTGAATGTCAATTTTGTAATTAAATGAAATATTTCCTTACCATTTTCTATTATTTGTTTTCTTTCAATTTGAAAATAGTTTTTAAGAAAATTTTCTCAAAAAATAAAAACAAAAACATATTCAAACACATCCATAACAAGAAGTGCTATTTTTATATAAATTCTGACATACAGGAAACTTGACTGCCATAACTGCATAAAGGCTCACATGGGAAATCTGAAATAGAACAATTACCAAAATTCAGTACTATCATTATTCTAGATGTTTTATTTCACACTGCCATAACTTTACAAAGGCTCACTTGGAAAATCTGAAGTAGAACAATTACCAGAACTGAATGCTATCATTATTCTCCAAAATTCAGTGCTATCATTATTCTAGAGGCTTTTTCACACTAAGTTGAGCAGGGTGCTGCTGCAGCCCCAAAAAGGCAAAAACCCAAAGGCCAATAGAATTCATTCAAAATTGTATGCAAACGAACAAGAGTGGGGCACAACTTCATTGTTAATCTGAACCTTAATCATTTAATAAGAGAAGGTTGAAGAGACAACTCCTTGCACATAAGCCACTAACAAATCAAAGTGTCAAAAAACCATTCTATTTTAACTGTTCAAAAAGAAAATGACAGTAGAAAGGTCTTGCAGAAAACAAAAAGAATTCATGGATATAACTGCTACGAAATGGAACTAAGTAGCTCATTTTTAAATTATTGCTTATTACAACAAAGTTACCTCCTTTGGTGGCTTTTCTGTGTTCCAGCATTACCCTGAACCAACTACAAACCAAGCATATAAAAACTTTGCTGCTCTTTCTAATTCTTTCAAGACATGCTTGAATGACTTACTTAACTGTAAATAAAACATACGAAGTCTTTTCAACACTAAAAGCGAAAAGGTGTTCATTTTATCTAAATAATCAAGAACATAGTTGAACTCTGTAAGGTAATCAATCCTAACATATGATTCTCACGAGTCATGAACAGAAACTGTCCGTCCAAAATCCACAAAGACCGAACTCATTACTCATCATCATGGCATTTACAAAATCGGCAGATTAATGAAAGGTAAAAAGTAAACAACCTAAGCATTGAAAGCTCACCATCTTGTGACACTAGAGGATAATCAGACGCGCTTAGATTAATAAACCAGTCCCAATCCTTTGCCCGCTTCAGAAGCAGAGCAATCCCATGAAGTGTGCAAGCAACCATTGTTGGACCCTTATAAGTTACCAAATCCGCCTTACCGACCACCATAACATTCCTAAACTGCCTCAACACACTCTCAGATTTCACATACTTTGCAAGTTCAAGCCTTTCAGCATCAGAAGCTTCAAGATCAAGATGGAGCAGATAATAATTCCTCGGATGGTACGCTGCTTGAAGAACCCTTTTGATGCGTGGTTCGTCCCCTTTCGCACCAGTTATCAGATACGCAAATCTGGGCAATTTCGGAAGGCCCAGTCCACCATTTCCGGCCCCGAGAATTTTGCGGTCGAAATAGTGTTGGTCGAAGGAAAAATCAGAACCAGACGAAGATTTGCTGCCACCGATAAGGACCGTGAACAAGAGGAGGACGGAGAGAATTGTGATTGTGACGGTGGGCATGAGCCATTTCCGATCTCGGTGGTAGGGAAATTGATTTCTTTTCATCAGAAATTGGCTTCAAGATTGAAGAAATCGGGAATGCTATTTTGGGTCGGATTCAGTTTGTAGACTGGGAGCGGTGGTTCATTACGTCGATATGAAGTTTTTGTTTAGAACTAGGTGTGTTTGCGAAAAGGAGTGCCTCTTTACTTAGGTGGAGAGGGAAATACCAACGTCCTCTAATTTTCAAATCTGAAGGCTGCAACCAGAAAAATCAGAACTCGTGAGTTTCGTGAATGTTTGATTTTCTTTTTTCATTTTAATGAGAAATATTAGGAAGAAATAGCATTTAGAATGAATTCACTTCAAATTTCTTTTTCATAAAAAAATTAAAATTGATTGTATAAATAAATTTTTATATTGCTGCTTACTTCCACTCATGTGTTATTATGTTAATAAAAATATTCATACTAATTATAAACTATTAACCTTGACATGTGGCTTATTTGTTTTGTTGGATCATGGATTTAAGTTGTCCAAAATGGGTCCTTAATTTAATCCATACTCTAACTTAAGAAATGTTTATAAATAGGCAGAAGAAAGAAATTTCAAAAAGTGGTTAACATTATTATTCATTAGAACCTTAAGAAACTCTCTCTCCTTTCTCTCTGTACACAAAAAGAAATTTAAATCATAAATAAAATCATCTTTTCAAATGATTGCTAATATGACTAGTGAAAACAAACAATGAATTCAAAATCTTCCATTGTGAACTTTTGATATTCGAGTATTGTATAAATCTGATCCATCTCATCTTATATTTACCAATGTGGATATCAAAGCATAATTGTTTGTTTTTCTGATCTCTCTCAAATTTATATATATACTAGCAATGTTTTACCCCTTTTTTATGACAATATCATATGTGTGTGAAATTTCATTTTTTATGGCAATATGGCACTATTGCACTATAAAAAACTTCTTCCATTGGAATTTCATTTTTCTAATGTTTATGTGTGTGAAATGTGGATATTTGTGATGGACTTTATATAATAATAATAATTGATATTGATATATATATATATATATATATATATAATATTTGAAACTTTTTGGTAAAGTTTCCGGTGAATTTTCAATGCTTATAAAATGACATTAGAAATATACAATATCTTATTATAGGATTACATAGGTCATTCTTGTTTGAACTTTTGCTTCTCATATTTGCATACATCATTGTAACCTATGGTTCAGAGTCTTCAAACAATAAGTGTCTTTTTGCCTTGCCTCTTTTTTCCCATGCCATTAAAATTACAAGACATGTCCATTTGTCTATGCAAAAAAAAAAAAGAAAAATGCTCCAAAGAAGTCTCTCTTTTATTCCCTATCAGAGAACTAATGCTTGGTTTGTGGTATGGCTACAACCTTAGACTTTGCATAATTACACATGTACGATGTGGTTGCTAGAAAAATCTTCCATCATAATTAATCCTCTTGCAATGAGAATTCTTTGGTATTAATTCTTATTGTACTCCTTGATGCTCGAATTAGGGGAGAAATTCATGTGTTAAGACATGTAACTTACATTTATTTATGGTTAGTTAATAAAAAATTGTCAAGGCAGTTAAAAGAATTGTGCAATTCAAAAAATTGTAAGGTAGTTAGAAAACTAGAAAAAAACTCTAAAGGAAATTTTAAAAAAATTGAAACAAAAAAAATCATTGAAAATTGTGGAAAAATAGTTGAAATTTAAAAAAAAATAGAAAATTGTCAAAGAACAAGATTCGAACCCGATGCCAATACTTGACGTACCATGTCTCAAATTGCTAAGTCATTTTATTTGTTAAGTGCCCAATACTTGTGATATAGTTTACTAGCACAATGAAATTAAAGAAAAAATGATAGAACACCTTTATGTCATAAGCAGGATTCGATCCCTGCTTGCCAAGGTCACATACCATGCACCAAACCATTTAGACCAAACTCCATATGATGTTGAAACTCCTATAATAATCTTGATAGACTAGAACATGGCGGAAATTTTTTTCACACACTTTGAATTAACTTTTTTTATAAATATTGTGAGAATTTTTTTTTACACACTATTTACATGATGTACAAATTTGAAAAAAATTGATGGACATTTTTTTGTAGCATAATTTTTTTTGAATTATTATTTTGAAGATCTAATTAAGTTCTTTTTTTTGTATATATTATAGAAAAATGGTGAGACTTATACATATACCAAGAGTCATGTAGACTTTAGTACAAAGATAAGAAGTCAATAGGTTGACTGCAAAGGTAAAAAATCTCCAAACTGATTTAGAAATTTATAAAGAAAATTTTATACATCTTGTAAATCATATCAAGTTTCATGAAAAAGTTCAAAACTTAATATGTATTGGTGTTTTAAATATGAATTGGAATTCAAAGAAATTAAAGACTTTACGAAAAGTCTTACCTACAGATTATCAAAAGAATATATTAGATTTTCTATTAGAAAGAACAAAAGGTTATAAACAATATAATAGTATTGTTCATGGATTTGTATTAGATTTTTTAGAGTGTAAAAATCACATATGTGACCTAAATTTTTACTAGTATTATTAGTTAGACAAGAAATCTAATACCAAAATTAAGTTTTTCTAAAAGGCTATATGATAGGTTCATTAGCTCTTTTCCATAAAGAATCAAACATTTGAAAATATTGTAAACTATATGTAAATGTTTGATATCTAATATTTTATGTAATTTTTTTATGTATTATATTATTGAAATATGTTTCAAGTTGTGTAATTTTTATTTGAAATTGCATATTTATAAATTGTTCTATTTAGTACACTTTGCCTAATTAATTATTTTAGTATTAGCCTCACGTTAGGACTTTAGATGATGATTGGAAATATAGTGGCCTTTTGACTTTAAACCCTATATGTGAACTAGTTCTAACATAATTCATTAGAGTCAAAGTAGATATATATGTATGGCTAGACATTAATTATGTGCAATTATATCTATATATAGAACTTCATGTTTCTATAAACATAATGGTTATTGCTTCTAAAAACATTGTCACTAAACTCAATAAGGGTGAGAAACTGAATGATGATAATCATGAAATCTAGAACATGAAAATCCAATATGTGCTGGAAAAGCAAGAGGCTCTAGAAGCACTCAATATTATCTTAGAAGAGCCAAAGGCAGGAAACACAGCCTAACATAGGCGGGATCGAGAGGCTTATGAAGCCTAAAAAAGGAAGAATTCTCTCACTCGCATTATGTTACCAAGCAACATGGAGAATGACATTATGCAAGAATTAAGGAATTATAACTTGGCTAAGGACATGCGGTCTACTTTAAAAAATAAGTTTGGTGGAATATCTATGACAAAACTAAGATCTCTCACAATCAAATTTTAAACTTACAAAAAGAAACCTAAACATTTAATGAAAAAACATTTGCGTGAAATGTCCAATATGATATGTGAAGTAAATCATATGGGTTATATGTTGACCAATGAGCAATAAGTGTAAGCTATAATTTGCTCTTTGCCTTATTCTTGGGAGCATATGAAGATGCATTTAACCTATAATGAAAACATTTGAACAATGGATGATGTTATACACCACCTTGAGTTAAAAGAAAAAAAGGCTTGAGGCTACTAAGCTTAATATAGTCGTGTATATGGCTTCATCCAGCTCAAAAAAAGTTTTTAGGTGAAAATGCAAACATAAAAATGGGTCCCAAGATGCAACAAAAAAGATGGCTCATTTCAGCAAGAAATTAAAAAATAAACAACATGGAAAAGGAAAACATTCTTTTAAGAAGAACATGGCCAATGTCAAATGCTTCAATTGTAATAAGAAAGGGCATTTTGCCCATGACTACCCTGAATCTAAGAAGGTATTAAGTTATACTCAAGTTAGTGAACTTTATGTAGCTAGTTCTATTTTTCTAACAAATTCTCATCCTTTGTGGATTATAAACTCAGGGGCAATAAACCATGTAGCGAAGGATCGAGACACCTTCATGGAATTCGGTGAATGCCACACAGAATAAAATGGATCTATGTGGAATATAATGCACAAGTTGTAGTAAGGTATAGGCACATGTAAGCTAGTTTTACGAGGTGGATGAACTTTACTCTTGCATGATATTTTATATGTACCTTAGATTTGCCAAAATTTAATCTCTATATTGGTTTTGTTAAAACTTGGTTTTAATTTGTATCTTATTGATGACAATATTGAATTATCTTTAAAGATAACTCATTATGGATCTAGTTATATTATAAATGGTTTTATTATCATGGATACTGATCATTATGAATGTAATCTTAGTTATTCCATGTTTACATTGTCGTATAATTTTGAAATTGATGCGAATGTTTGGCATGCTCGACTTAACTATATTAGTCAACATCGTATAGATAGACTAGCTAAAGAAGGGTTATCACATAATTATGACAAAGTAGATTTATCTACTTGTAAGCATTGCCTAGTTTGTAAAAGTACTAGAAAATTATTTGGAAAATGAACCAGAGTTAATTTCCTTTTGCAATTAGTCCATTCTAACATATGTGGTCCAATGAATATGAGAGCTAAGCATGTAGCTTTCTATTTTATCATATTTATAGGTGATTTTACATAATTTGGTATTATCTACTTGATAACACACTAATCTAAAGTATTGAGTTGCTTCCAAAGTTATATAAGCTTAGTCAAAAATTAATTAGATAGAAAAATAAAAGCATTACAAACCAATTGTGGTCGTGAGTACTTGTTTGATTAGTTTGGACAACTATATGATGAAAAAGAGATTCAACACTAGTTAACAAATCCACTTACTCCTTAATAAAATGGTGTTGCAGAGAGATAAAATCAAATGCTTTTAGAAATGATTAGGTCTATAATGGCACAAGCAAATTTGCCTATCATTTATTAAGGTGATGCATTCTTAACTCCCACATTTATTCTTAATGTATGCCTAGTAAATTAATTCCCACTATGCCATATGAGTTATAGATGAAACGAAAACTTGACCTAAGTATTTTACAACCTTAAAGATGTGTGGCCTATGTTCTAAATACCTCAAACTCACATGACAAATTATATGTTTGAGGAAAAAATGTATCTATATCAGATACTCAGAACATTTGAAAGGCTATGTGTTCATTGATGAACATAACAGTGGGAGTCTCACAGAATTTGAATCATGAGATGTCATATTCTTAGAGAATAATTTTTCTAAACAAGGTGATATAAATAAGGACTTATCCTTATATGAGACTATGGATACATGCATTCAAGACTTACTTCCTTCGAGTCGGAGAATTTTAGGGAATATGTTTCCAATTTCTAGTGTGAGTGAAATTGATCTTGATCAACATAGGAGTAATCTAAATAAGAATACTTAAATGATCAATGATCCTAGTCTAAGTAGGAGCAATTTGAGAATTCTTGAGAAATACATTTTTCCAAAGCCTTAATTGCAATGTAGTGGCAAAAAAGGCATTCCTCATCATCATTTCAACATTGAAGGTGGTGAAGCCTTTATAGCCATTACATAAGATGAAGATGAGCTAAGAAATATTACAGAGGCTCTTTCTAGCCCTAATAAGGAAAATTAGACAAAAGCAATAGAAGAAAAGATGGAGTTTATAAGATTAAATCAAGTTTGGGAACTTGTTATTCTTCCAAACACATATAAGGCCATTAGGAAAAAATGGATTCTTCAAACCAAGTGCAAGGCTAATGGCACTATTGAAAAATACAAGGCTAAATTAGTAGTAAAAGGCTGCACATAATAGGAAGGAATAGATTATGAGGAAATTTTTTCACTTATTGTCAAATTCACCTCAATCCATTTATTACTGGCTATAGTTGCTAGTATGGACCTTGAATTATATCAAATGGATGTAAAGATTGCATTTCTCAATGGAGATTTAGATGAAAAAATCTACATGTAACAATCTATAGGTTTTATCAAAGAAGGCCAAGAAAATAAAGTTTGTTGATAAATGCACAATTGTACTTAAATTCTATGTGTTTCATTACTCATTTACTTAGTATCTTGTGCAAATTAATTGAAAAAGGATACTTAGATGCTCGATATTTTATTTTTAGGTTTTGAAGTGACACATTTGAGTATTAGAAAAGGATCCGGAGTTAAAATCATGCAAATTGTGAAGAATCGAAGCAAAGTTGCTCACCTGACAAAGAACACGGGGTATGGGAACCACATGTGGAAGGCCGTGTATCTTTTTGGAATGCTTCGAAGTTTCACTGAGCTGCTCGCAGAAGAACATGGGGTACAACATGGGCCGTGTCATACCCCGTGTATCATTTTGACCAGCCTTCGCAAAAGAACACAGGGTACAACATAGGCCGTGTCATACCCCATGTATCATTCTGACCAACCTTCGCAAAAAAACACGGGGTACAACATGGGACGTGTCATACCCCGTGTATCATGCTGACCAGCCTTCGCAGAAGAACACGGGGTACAACATGGGCCATGTCATACCCCGTGTACATTACCCATATAAATTTTGTGTGAAAATTAGAAAAGGAAGGGGAGGAGAACCGAAAATTAGAAAGGGGAGTCGTGAGTAAAAACCCTAGGAGAGACCCAAACTCACCAAGGGCAACTGCTAACCATGGATTCAAGCAAAGGATTGAAGATTCAAGCAAAGAATTTGTAGAGTTTCATGATTTGTTTGATTTCCCTTTCTATTTTCTGGTTTTCTGCTAGTTGTGTAATGACTTCACACTAAATCCTAGTACTCAGCTAGGGGTAAACTTGTTTATGGATCTATGGATTTGATTTTTATATAATCTAGCTTGATTCACTGTTGATTTATAATTTGATTATGTTGTTTTGTATTTCTACAGTTCAATACTTCCGGAATATTGGATTCGTGTGATAGATTAGTTAATTCTAGGTTGGAATGATCAATTAATTAATCGGATCTTGCATGATCATTGGGAATATCAATTAGACTTAGGAATTAAGCTAATTGGATTCTTTTGCACAGGATGAAATGTCTAAGAATGGATTCTAAAGCAATGTTAATGCAACCTAGATGAGTGATTACTAGAGAAATTCTGGGCACTTAATCTTTTGATTAGTAGCTAGTAGCCTTGCAATGAGGTATAGCTTATTTTTGGTAATCCAGCAATCTAAATTAACAGTAAACCAAGTTAGAGGATTATCTTCATTTCATAATGAAATGAACAAGGGAATCCTAAAGCTGAGTATGCTTTCATCTCATTTGAATTAAACTTTTTTGATAACTAAACTCTATTTTGCATTTTACCTTCAATTCACAATACCAATCGGTACACCTAGATAATTTACCTCAAAATTCAGTTAGTATTCAACATTCAGTCCCTGTGGAGATGATATCTTTTATACTATTACTCGACTAAACCCGTGCACTTGTGGGATCACGTCATTTGTAAACTTTTGAAATCTATATATGGCTTGAAGTAGTCTGCAAGACAATGGTATATTCACTTTCACAATGTAATTATGTCAAATGATTTTATCATGATTGACGAAGACCATTGCATATATACAAAAAGGTTTGAGGATAAGTTTATAATTTAATCATTATATGTTAATGATATACTTATAGTTAGAAATAGCAAGAAGTATGTCAACAAAATTAAAGGATAGTTGTTATCTAATTTTGAAATGAAAGATATAAGTGAAACTATATATATTCTTGTAGTTAAGATTGCAAGAAATTATTCAAAGAAATTATTATCTTTGTTATAAGAGCATTATATCAACAAAATTCTTAAACGTTTCCAAATGTAGCATTGTAAACTTATAGAAACTCCTATTGCTAAAGGTGAAGGTCTAAGCCAAAGGATATGTCATAAGACTCCACAAGAAGAAATGCATATAAGAAAAGTTCCCTATGCAAGTGCAATTGGATGTTTGATGTATGCAATGATATGCACAAGACCAAATATCTATTTTACCATTAGCATAGTAAGCCGATATCAGTCTAACATAAGCCCAACATATTAGAAAGTAATTAAAAGGATACTAAGGTATCTAAAAGGTATTGTCGATTATTCATTATGTTATGAAGGAAATGATTTGCAATTGAAAGGTTATAGTAATGCTGATTAGGAAGGAGATTTAGATGAAAGGAAGTTTATCTCAAGGTACATCTTCTTACTAAATAATGGCGTCATATCTTGGAGTAGTAAAAAGCAATCATGCATAGCCTTATCCATAATGGAAGCTAAATTTATAGCATTTTCAGCAACAGTATAAGAAGCAGTGTGGCTTAAAATGTTCTTGGATCATTTGGGTGTAAATGTTAATAATGTTAATCTAGTTTTAGTAAACTGTGAGTAATAGCATACACAAAGAATCCCAAATATCATTGTAAAGCTAAGCATATAGAGGCAAAGTATAACTTTGTGAGAGATATGATTACAAGTAAAAAAGTGAACATGAAATACATTTTTACACATAAGATGGTAGTATATCCTATGGCTAAGCCTATTCCTCAGGATGTATTCATAAAACATGTGAAATCCTAAGGATTGCATAGATATTAATACAATTATTGTATTTTTTTAATAATATTCATAAAATATTAATGTTTAAATAACAATTATGTTTATTATAAGCCTACATATATAGATGTAAGAGTATTTCTTAGAATATTCTTAAGTTATTGAAAAGTATGTTGGATAAATAATAGATTAGCCAACTCACATGGGTAATCACCTTTCATTAATTTTTGCAATTAATAAGAGATGAGACAATTTTAAACTTCTTATTTAAGTGATAATTGAGAGTCAAGCTTAAAAATATGAATGTCGCCTTATTAATCAACTCTTATCAATTTTTGTAATTAATAAGAGATGAGATAATTTTAAACTTCTTATCTAAGTGATAATTAAGAGTCAAGCTTAAAAATATGAATGTCACCTTATTAATAAACAAAATAAGGTCATATGTAAGACTGTTAGTGAATTAATGAGGAATTTACTTTATCTATCTAAATTGCCAAATATGATTTTTGAGGAAATAAGAAAAAGTAGATTGGTGAATTCAGCTTAGATACTAAATATATTTAAACCATTATCTGTATGGTATTAATATATTATATAAAGATATATGTGTTAGGATCGAGACCTAAATAGTTGCAGCGAAAAATAACCGATCCTAACCAAAGGATCCATACAAAACGTTAGATTAGAATAAGGATTGATTCGATAACTTTTGGAATGATTCAAAGGCTAATTCGCTAATCACCTTTCTCAACTTGCTTTCAATAGAAAACTCTAAACTATCCAAATGAACCACCAAATCACCAGTGAACCTCCACGATCATTGATTGGAATTCTCCTCCTTTTGCCTTATAGTGCTAGCTATACCTCTTCAAAAGTTATGGTCAAGGAGGGTTGTTAGGATTTTTTTATTTTGGGGCATGAATAATCAAATATTATTATCCAACAAGCTTATTTAAATAGTGTATAGAAAATCCTAACTAGTTGGGATTTATTCCATGTATAATTATAGGCTTATAGTTAGGTCTTATAATTATAATATGAAATTCCCATATATTAAGACCAAACAATTTGATCCATCAATTCCAAATCTATTAGATTTTAAGTGTGTGACCCTACTGATTCTTATTACATTGGTAATAATCATAAATCATATTAATGATCATAAATAATAAATGGTATCTAGCAACACATTATTGTTACCCAAGTAATGAAAAGTCAGTGATTTGACTGAACATATATATATGATCATCATCTATGACCTTTTATCCTAGACATCTAGATTGAGCACAAGACATGGACTATATCATTCTTATATAGTCCAATTCAAAGGTTTCTTGATTCTTAAGTAAGTTAACTAAAATAAATGTAATTGATATCCCATGTCAATCCATCTGAGCATGGCCATGTATTTTTCTTAAGTTTACTTAATTAAGGGGCCCATAGATGTCATTCTTATCATATAGGAGGGAAAAATTCCTTCTTGATCACATAAATCCTTTCGCATGATATGTGACATATCTAATAACTACCATTGCATTTACTTAATCATGAGTGACATAGAGTAGTATCAAAATATAAAACTCACATGTAGAGAACTTTAGCTATCTTAGGTCAAAGGACCATATTAATGATGATTATTAAGAATTACTCATGACATTCACATAACGATCTATGTAGTGTTCTTAGGATGGGTTAGTTCAGTATATAAGTTCTCTAATTTGTACTCATATGTAAACTTAATATCTTATATAAGTCATCATACATGTTAATCTTAACATATTAAAGCAACTCAATCCATAGTGATATATGACTAGGGACATTTAAGAATATAATTATTCTAAGGTTATTATCATAATTAAATATATTATGCAAATAATATATGTATAAATATAATAATTAAAATTACCTTTAAAATAACATGATTTAAATTATTAATCATCCATATGATTAGTTTTAAGGCATATACACCAACAATATGCTTTATGAAAAAAGAGAGAATATCATAACATGTGTTTCATACTACGTGTGCAAATTTTGACCAATATAAGTTATCAAAGTCTAGATCTCAGCTTTGATGTGTGAGACCTTTAAGGGAATAAAGTCCTTATATTTGTACCTTTATGACTCTATTCTAATTCTTGAGATTTAAATTTAATGATTGCTATTTTAGAATGTTACTAAAGAATTGTGAGAGATTCAATCTAGCGAGACATTACTTGAAAAGTCAATTAAATTAAAATTAAGAGATTTAAGAAAAAAGGAAGATCATTAAACATATCATATTGTATTTATATTCACCAATATACTAGTTATAGTATGTCTATAATTGTAAATACAATATTTAATGCATATGATGCATATGAATAAGATTATTTGAGAAATTCAAATGTGATAAAATGATCTAGGGTGTTGCTTACTAGAAGTCTACTTAAGATCCATTATTTATCAAGAAGCTATATATTTCTAACAGATGTGTAGCAAATAGCTCTCGAAGTATGCTTGTCACATGACTTATTTTCTTGTATGATTTGTTAGAAAGTATAAGAGATGATGTTCTCTTATGAAATATTAAGAGAGTATGGATCTCATTATGTGTGAGTGGGAGATGTTGGATCATGGATCTGGGTCCTTCAAAAAAGGTCTATAACCCAATCCATACTGCGACTCAAGAAATGCCTGTAAATAGGCAAAAGAAAGAAATTCCAAGGGGTGGTTAACATTATTATTCATCAGAATCTTAAGAAACTCCTTTTTTTTCTCTTTACACACAAAAGGAGATTTAGGCCCGAAATAAGGTTGCCTTTTGAAGTGATTGCCAATATGATCAGTAAAAATAAATAATGAATCTAAAATCTTGCGCTGCAAACATTTGATATTTGAGTATGTATAAATCTAATCCATCTCCTCTTACATTTACCAACATGGTCACTATTAATGTAAAAGATTTATACTGATAATGCATTCAATTTAAATTCTAAAAAATGAATAGAATTCGCTTGATTTATTTAAGCAACAATGCTATATGCAATGATATAAAATTTAAAATTGAATTTTGAATATAAATCAATGATTATTAATAAATATAACATAATGAGATAAATTTTTAAATTTTATTTTAGTAAGTATAAAATATTTGAAATTCAACTTTAAATTTTATTTTTCTTACTTATAACTTTTTTTTAATTTAAATGATGAAATAATTAGAGTTGATATTACGTGGAGGATTGGTTTAATAACATATCTTCTAATTTTAGCTTAGGGCTAAGATGACACCTCCTGGGTTGAATAATTGGGACATGAAGTCGAATTGAAAATTTCATTTTTGAAATCTTACTTAATGTAACCTTATTTGCTTGTTATACTTTTGTCATTTTAATAAATTAAAAAGATTATGTGATAAAAAATTTAAAACATGTAAGCTCGATTTTCTTTTATATAAAATTATTTCAACATATGAAATATAAATTGAGTAAATCACAAATAGATTAATGTTGTAGATAAAGAAAATTTAGATTATACAACCATGAATAAACTATATTTTTCCTTCCAATATTATTTTAAGGTTTGGGATTTATAAAGAGTAGAGTATACATGTGTATAAGAGTGGAGTGCTTCTATATACTTATATCTTTCCTAAGGTAAAATTTATGTTCGAAGATAAGATAGATGTTCATGTGTATTTCTCCAAATTTCATAGTTATGGTAAGGCCCAAAGGTTAACATCTAGTGCTACTTTCATGGCCACTGATGCTAAGGGCTAAGGTTGTTGATGGTAGGTTCCTTTTAAGTGGATCTATATTTTTTTATATTTATTATTCTATTATTTTGTATAAAGGAGAAAATATATATTAAAAAAAGTGTGGGAGTATTTTGTAATTAACCCTATTTAGACTTGGAAAGGTAAAAGTTTGGTTTTTGTCAAAATTCTTTTTGCCTTATTGGATATATATATATATATTTGATTTGGCCTAAAAAGTTGTGTGGCAATCCAAATATTTTTTTTTCAATTGTGCATTAGGATTATGATTGGAATAGGATTATAAAAGGCTTATGTTTAGTCTCTAGTTTTGTGCCTTAGGATGAACAAAAAATTAATTGACTAGAGGAGCATTGGTGGAGGTGATGTGAAAGCCTTTGTGAAAAAATGCCTTAATCAGCATGTGAAAGCATACCTTGTGATGAATTGATTTTTATTTTTTGGATGTGATAGTGTAATGTCCCGAATTTTCAATTCTATTATTTGAATCTTTAATTTCTGAGGCTGTAGAAACGAAGAGCATGTTTGAATTAGCCTGGTGGGTGAATCTCAAGTTGAAAGGAATTAAGTGTAAGGGTAAATGAAATTTTGAAGGAAAAGGATAGTAGGGAAAGAATTAATTTCCCTAAATAGTATGAATGATCAGAGGAGGTTGGAAAACCCTAAAAGGGGAGGTTGTCTAAGTCTGATAGTGTAAGGAATTTTAAATAGACAGGAACCCTATGGACTAATTTACAAAAGTGTAGAATCGGGTGTGGTTAAAATGAAAATAATTAAGGATTTGGGATCTAATGTGAATAACTAAGAATTTAGGGTGTAATATATGATTTTAATTAGTGTAACCAATGGATTTATGACAAGTGTCATTATTAGAAAAATAATGGCAAGAATACCCTTCTTAATTAGTGAAAAAGGACTAAAATACCCTTGAAAATCTCAAAAATGACCAATATATCCCTAAAGCTTCATGAAGACTCTACCACCTTCTCCATTCTCCAAAAAGCTGCAGCAAACCCTCCATGAAAGCAAGCTTAACGTGAGAGAGAGAGAAGGAAGAGAGAGAAAGTTTCTTTTGAGTTTTTCACCCCAAAATACTAAGATTCAAGCTAAGGTGTAGAAGGGAAAATTGCTCCTCTCACCAAGCTCTATCTATTGATGTCCCTAGATTGAGGAAAAGCCCAAGTTTGATCAAGTTTAGGGAGCTCCAAGTAAGGATTTTCAAGTTGTTGCAAGAGGTAAAATTGTTCTCCTCTAAAAGCTCTTTATTGTGCTCTTTTTAGTTTCTTGAGATTTTGATGTTGGAATGGTCAAGGGTTATTGAACATGGAGTTTAGGATGATTGGAACATGTTTGGTGGTGTCTTAGATGTTGTAGTGTTGATTTATGGCTTTAATTTGGTATAAAAACAACAAGAAACCATGGTTACACACCTGGGTTTTTAGGGTATAATGATGCATGTGTAGTATGGGTATGATATATTTGGAACTTAGCTAAAAATGATGAAGTTAGATAACTTTTATGAAGTTATGGAAGTGTTTGTATGTATTTGCCTTTTAAGAAGCTGAAACCATAATATGGAAAAGAAGGAAGGAAGGAGTTCTAGTGTTTCAAGTGTTTTCTGAGGATCAGTGAAGTACACGGGGTAGAACACGGCCCGTGTTATACCCCGTGTTCCTCGTCGAAGCTGATCAGTGTGCTACACGGGGTTCAACACTCCCCATGTTTATCTCAGGACTGAAGGGCAGTAAGGTACACGGGATAGAACACGTCCCATGTTAACCCCCGTGTTCTTTGTCGAGTAGCCCAGAAGTGAGCCAGTAAGGAACACGGCCCTGAACACGGGGTATGTGACCCCCGTGTTCTTTGCTAAGTGAACTTTTTGGCTTGATTTCTTCATGTTTTGTATGGCTTTGCCCTTGGATCCTTTTCTAATGTTCTTATGTGTTAGTTCAAGGTTGGAAAGTGAAGTTTAGAGCATCTAAATATGCATTTAATTAGGTGGAGAAAGTAAAGAATACATGAGGATTAGGGAAAGTGATAATGTTCTAATATAAGCTATGATGTGTATTTGTATAGACTGAGGAGTGCCATCTTGCAAAGGCAAGAGAAAGTGTAAAGGAGTTATTGGTGAGAGCAAAAAGGGACATCACATTGGAAGCTTGTGAAAGGTAGCTAGCTTTATCCTTAAGCTTTGTTTTCTATTTACATGATTTTATGTGTTTTATCCATTGTATGGAATGAGAATGATATTGCAAGTGTTGTGGCACAACCCGAGAAGACAGTAGAATACTGTGATTGGCCTATGGCTCGGGACCCTCGAGGATAATAGTGCATTGTTGTGTGTGGTACCTATGGCCAGGGACCTCGGGAAGACAGTGTGATACTGTGTTAGGCCTTTTGGCACGGGAACCCCAGGAAGACAGCGTGATGCTATATGAGGCCTGAGTACGATTGTTTATGATGGCCATCTAGACATTGTGATAAATCCTTGAATGGGATTGATGATTGTTGTGAATTGTTGTGTGTGTGATGCGTGTTTCCTACAATAGTAAAATATTGAATATGTTGATGAATGATTATCGAATTTCGAAACGTATGTCTTAATTGCTTAAGGATATGGAATGGCTTGAAATGTTTTTATAGTAATAGCTAGCTACTGGGAAACTTTGTTTCTTATGTTTTCTGTTTGGTGACTAACCATTCCAGGTGATGCTTCCAAGGGCTCTCATGAGAAACGGCAATAGTATTTGAAGTTGTAAATACTTGTATAGTTGATGACATTGTATATGATGGATGTACAATTTGTAAAGTTGAACTTGTGAGTAATTATATGGCTTTTGATCATATGTATGAAGTATAGAAATTTGAGATATCCCGAGTAATTTGGAGTAAATGACATTTTAGTATGCGTTAATTATCTATTAAATGAGGAATAAGGCGTTATTAAGTAAGGGAGTTACAGATAGCATGGAGAAGATGGTACATTAGTTTTTTCAAATTATGCCAAAAGATTTATCATTATATTTAGTTAGGTTCTTACTAAATTTAGGTATGTTGTTTCAAGTAATTTGGGTAGTGTAGTGCATATTTTCTTGTTGAATTTCTTCTTCTCTACCAACTAGTTTTATACAATAATTGGTGATAATTATTATGTTAACTTTATTAAGAATTTCACTTATTTTGGTGAAGAGTTTTATATTGGTTGTTCCTTAGAATTTCTAGGAAAACATTTTCATTATGTCCATTATTTTATTAGTAGATTTTTTATTGGATTAGGTCTTGTAATTTTTACTCTTACATTGAAGGATTTTTCATATTAAAAATTTTTGGTCTCTTAATTTATTTTTTCTATAATAACTTTTTAATAATATATTTTATTATACACGTGGAAAAAGTCGATCTAAGTAATTAATATAATTTTTCATTGTTATTACTCTAATAATTTTTCCAAACAAGTGGTATTAGAGCTTAAACTCTGATATATTCTACTTATGTAACATGGAGGCTAATACAAGTAGAATGATATTTTTGAATGGCAAAAATAATGCTCTTTGGAAAAAGAAGATGGAAGATTTACTTTATGTAAAAGATTACTATTTACCTATATTTTCTATCAAAAAACCTAAAAATAAATCAAATTTGGAATGGGATTTGTTGCATTGGTAAGTTTATAGGTATATCAAGTAGTGGGTAGAAGAAAATGTGAGGAATCATATTGAAGAGAAGACATATACTTGCACATTATGGATTAAGCTTGAAAAACTATATGCTGGAAGGATCTAGAATAATAATTTTTTTTAATCAAGCAAATGATGAGCATTAAATACTAAGATAACACTATGATAATAGATCACTTGAATAAATATCAAGGGATTATTAATAAGCTTTCTTCTATAGGTATCAAATTTAAAGATGAAGTTCAAGGTTTGATGCTTTTTAGTTCTTTACTAGAATCTTAGAAGATATTTAAAATGCATATATTTAATTTTACTCTAGACGGTATGATGATAATTGAAATTATTAAAAATGGCATCTTGAATGAAGAGTTAAGAAGGAAATTACAAGGTTCTTCTCCATAGCTTAATGTTATGGTTGCTAAGTTTAGAAGAGAAGTAAAGGTTGAGGTATAAAGAATAAAGATCAGAGCAAAAGCAGATCAAGGAAAAGATTTGAAAATGTTAAGTGTTACTATTGTAACAAAAAGGAATATGTCAGGAAATATTATTAAAAATTAAAGAAAGACAATAAACATAAAAATTATATAAAAAAGGGAAAGGTAAAGAAGATAAAGTGATGAAAATCAAGTTAATACAATTGTTGATCAATTTCTTTTAGTCCATAATGATGATATCATCAACCTTGCAAAGAATGAAACTAGTTAGGTAATTAATAGTGATGCGTCCCCTTATTATAGTAGAGGGGGCATTTTTTTCATTTTACACTCTTAATAATTTTATATATGTAAGATTACTTATGAGGGTGCAGTAAAGTGTGCTAGCATTAGAGATATCATTCTAAAACATCAATGGAGCTAGATTAATCATTAAGTGTGTAAAATATGTTCAGACATTTAGTTGAACCTACTCTTTGTAGGTAAACTTTATGGTAAAGGCTATAATAATTTCTTCTCATGTGACCAGTGGAAGCTTACCAAGGGCTTTATGGTTGTGGCTAAAGGCTTAAGGTATTCTACATTTTTCTTAACTCAAGCAAAAATTAGCCAAGCCATTGTTAATTCTATCGAGTTAAATGATAAAGCTAAGTTATGGCATAAGAGGTTTTGTCATATGAGTGAAAAAAAGGATTGTTATTTTAACTAAAAAAGATGCATTATGTGAAGTGCAAAGTTCACATTTACAAAAGTGTATTAATTGTTTAGTGAAAAAATAGAATATAATAACTTTTAAGAGTCATCTACCTTCTAGAAAATTAAAGATACTTGAATTGGTGCATTTTGATGTGTGTGGACCTATAAGTACAAAGAGACTTGGTGGCTTTCTTTATTTCATTACCTTTATTAATGATCACTCAAAAAAGATATAGGTATGCATATTGAAGGCAAAAGACCAAGTACTTGGGGTATTTAAACAATTTCATGCTTTAATTGAAAGAAAAATAGGTAAGAAGTGAAAATTGCATACACATTGATAACAAAGGTGAATATTTAGGACTTTTTTATGTTTATTGCAAAGAATAAGGTATTAGACATTAGAAAACACCCCTAAAGACTTCTCAATTGAATGGCTTAACTACAAGGATGAATAGAACATTAAGTGAGAGAGTTAGATGTTTACTTTCACATGTTGGATTGTTAGAAACTTTTTCATTTAAAGCTTTAAATATAGTTATGCATGTTTTGAATTGCTTTCATGTGTTCCTTTACAATTTAAAGTGCTAGAAAAGGTTTGGTTAGGTAAGAATATTTTTTATGATCATTTATAAGTTTTTGGATATAAAGTATTTGTGCATATTCCTAAGGATGAAAGATCCAAGTTTGATATAAAGATAAAGCAATGCATATTTCTAGGTTGTGGTGAAGATGAATTTGGCTACAGATTATATGATCCTATTGAAAAAATGTGATGTTTATGGAAGATCAAACATTGAAAGACATTAGTAAAGAAGAAATGGTGGTGTTTCAGCATAGTGAATTATCACCTAACTTAGATATAGTTTATTTGAGAAAGGAGTAGGATAGAGTTGAAGCTCAAATTTTAAGAATGATGCAGTTAATATAGATAATCTTACACAAAATGAATATGATGAATAACTAACACCAAAGGATCTAATTATTACACTTAAAAGATCTACAAGAATCAAACAACCTTTTACAAGGTTCATTCTTTTAACTGATAGAGGAGAATCAGAACATTATAATGAGGCCATAGAAGATGAACATAAAAGTGAGTGGATTAAAACTACATAGGATGAAATGAAATCTTTACAAGAAAATCACACATATGAGTTAGTAAAATTATCAAAAGGTATAAAAACTTTGAATAACAAGTGAGTGTATAAAATAAAGAATGAAGAAAATAACTCTAATCCTCAATATAAAGCCATATTGATTATGAAGGGATTTAGTCAGAGAAAAGGAATTAATTTTAATGAAAATTTTTTCTTTTGTTGTAAAAATGTCTTCTATTTGTATAGTGCATGGCTTAACAACTAATTTTGATATAGAAATTAAGCTAATGGATGTGAAGATAGCTTTTCTTCATGATGATTTAGAAAAAGAGATTTACATGGAGTAGCCAAAGGGTTTTGAAGTGAAAGGAAAAGAAAATTATGTATATAGATTGAGAAAGAGTTTTTATGGGTTAAAGTAGGCCCTTAGATAGTGATATAAGAAGTTTAGGTCAATTATAGGAGAGTATGGTTACCATAACATAGCTTCTGGTTATTATGAGTTTGTTTAAAAATTCTCTGATGATGATTTTATCTTTCTTTTGCTCTATGTTGATGATATTCTAATTGTTGGTAAGAATATTGTGAGAATTGGTGAATTAAAGAAACAATTAAGCAAGTTTTTTGCCATGAAAGATCTGGATCAAGAAAAATAGATTTTGGGCATGATGATTACTTGAGACAGAGGTGTAAAAAAGCTTTATTTATTATAAAAGAAGTACATCAAAAAGGTACTTTAAAGGTTTAGTATGGATAATGCCAAAGCTGTTTCAAGTCCTCTTACTACTTATTTTAAATTGAGTACTAAGAAATGTCCAACTACGGATAAAGAACAACAAAAAGTTGAAAGAATTCTTTATGGCTCAATAGTTGAAGGTTTAATGTGTGCTATAGAATGTACTAGATCTAAAATTGCTCATACTCTTGGTACAATAAGTCATTTTCTCTCAAATCCAGACTTAGTTAGAGATATTGATTATCATAAATCTACTTTTGGTTATTTGATCAAGTTTGCATGAAAAGTTATGGCATGGCAATCCAAATTGCAAAAATATGTTCTGATTTCAACAATAGAGGCAAAATTTGTTACAACAACTGAAGTGTGTAACAAGTTGTTATGGATGAAGAAGTATCTTTAAGAACTTAGATTTAAGCAAACTCGCTATATCTTGTTTTATCATAATCAAAGTGCATTACACCTCAATAAAAATTCTACTTTCCATGCAAGCTGATGTTCGTTATCATCGAATACATGATATTTTGAGTAATAAGTTGTTGGAACTTAAGAAAGTTCATATAGATGATAATGGTGTTGATATATTAACTAAACCATTACTAAGGGAAAAACCTAAAGCATGTTATTCAATAGCTGGAATGGCAGCAATCCCCACTTAGTTAGAAGAGAGATTTATTGATGGTGGATTCCTCTTAAATGGACCCATAATTTATTTATAGTTATTATTCTATTATTTTGTGTAAAGGAGAAAAATATATATTAAAAAATGTGTGAGGCTATTTTGTAATTAGCTTTATTTAGAATTGGAAAGCCAAAAGTTTGGCTTTTGTTAGAATCCTTTTTGCCTAGGGATTTGGACAACTATATATATATACATATATATATATATATATTTGATATGGCCTAAAATGTTATGTGGTAACTAAAACAATTTTTTCAATGGTGTGTCAAGATTGTGGCAGGAATAGGATTATAAAAGGCTTATACATAGCTTAGGGTTCTATGTTGTAAGGGGACCAAAAAATCAATTGACTAAAAGAACTTTGGCAAAGTTGATGTGAAAGCCCTTGTGACAAGATGCCTTGATCAATGTGTAAGAGCATACTTTGTGAAGAATTGATTTTTGTTTTTTGGACATGATGTCGTGGAGAACATGGTGCACGAATTTTGTTAAATTATACTAAAAGGTTTATTATTATATTTACTTAGATTTTTATTAAATTTGGATATGTTATTTCTAGTAATTTAGGCAATACAATGTATATTTTTTGTTGATTTTTTCTCCATTGTTGGCTAGTTTTATATAATAATTGATGATAATTATTATGTTAATTTTATTGAGAATTTCACCAGTTTTGTTTAAAAGTTTTAAACTGGTTATTTCTTAAAATATCTAAGAAGGCATTATCATTGTATCTTTTATTTGATTAGTAGATTTTTTACTGGACTAGGTCCCATTATTTTTACTCTCACATTGAAGAATTTTTCATGTTAAAAATTACTAGTATTTTGATTTATTTTTTTATAATATTTTCTAGTGATATATTTTATTTTATGTGTAGGAAAAGTTAATCTAAGTAATTAATATAATTTTTCATTACATGTTACTTTGGTAATTTTTTCTAATAAAAGTGTTTATGGTAGGAGGCTTGGATAGTGTAATCTACATTCACATCTTATCACTTTTATGTTATGAGGTTCCAATAACTTGACATTTATCCCTTGGCGACTCGTCAATCTTTAGCGATGGTAGCAAGAAGGGAAAAGATAGAAACTTATGATTGCTATAAAAAATACCTTTTAAATAAATCATTTTTCTTAATAATTGCTTACAAGATCTCCCCAATGACAAGGAGAATGGTAATAAAAATATCTATATTTAATTAAGTGATACCCATTAGCACATTGTCAAGGGTAAAAGGTAAAATTTTTTTAAGGGAATAATAATTATTTAAAATTTTTTTTACTAAAATGATGAATTAAGATCATGAACAAATCACATTAAACCAAATATCAAGCTTATTTGAACTAAACTTAATAAAATAAATGAATTTAAACTCAAGCTTGTTTAACTTATAAAATCTTAGGCTTTTTTTGTTATATAAGCCTAATCAAACCTTAAATAAGCTTTGATATTTGAAGCAAAACTTTAAGAATTTAATAATTTTATCATTAAAGTGATTCCTAAATTATTTGCTCATGTAGCTTCCTTAAATCTAATAAATTCAATTTGTAATTTTAATAAGCAAAAGTTTCTATTACAATTTTATTGATGACTTTTTAGTTGCTAATTGCCAACTTTTAAAAATTAAATTGAAATTAGATGGTTAATGTGTGATAAAATAATAATAATTCAATAGAAACCTAGGGGATAAGATGTTAAGAAGATAATACTGTATTTGTAAATATGCATTTCCTTTTGAAATTGATGTTTATACTTGTCACAACCAAAAACTAAAGGTCATGACCAATGCATGACCCTAAAGGAAAAATACAATTATATAGGTTATGCTAGCCTAAAACATTATAAGATAACTTGTAACCTATTTAAAACTCAAGTGTGCATATAAAAATTACACTTTCTCTAATTTTTCACATACACATAGCCCTACACGAACTTTCTCATTTTTCAACATTCACCTGCTTATCCATACATTAACAAATATCCATGTCATTTACTAATTAGACAATCCTTCATAAATATAACAAAATACATATATGTAAATCAATAAAAGCATACCCTATTTGTGGGTTCAATGGAGCACATCTAAGAGGATTCAAATTTTACAACTTTTAAAAATATGTAAAAGTTTTACATCAAGCCCACATGAACAAAGTATGTGGCTTACCATAAGAGAATGCTCCTTTCTCTTTAAGGAGTTGTAGATGACGGACCTAAAGCTAAATCCCTATCTGAAAAATGTTACAACAAAAAGAGTGAGTCATTGACTCAATGAATAGGTAATATGAATTTCCAATAGAAATGAGATAAGCTATGACACAAGTTTTTCCTTACAAAGAATTAAATAAGTTTTTCATTACAAAATGATATCATAAGAGTTATACAATTATATTTGATAAAGTACTAATTAGAATGTTCATTAGAAGTAGAATACTAAAACATAAGTTTCAAGTTAAAAAGTAGATAATAGGTCCTTTAATCATAGTATAAGAAATTATCATGAACATATATTCATGGTAAAAAAAATTCAATTACAATATATTCATGATAAATAAGTAATCAAAATCAAAGTTAATAAATTTTAAAATACATAAACAATCAAAATTATACTTTTAGGGTGAGAGATTTTCAGTTATGATTAACAAACATAAGCATTCCACTCATGAAATAATAATCAAGAGAGCTCTTAGCTCTAAAGCAACCTATCAGACTACCATAAACCAATTCACATATGTTGGTTGACATATAAGATTAGTAACTCTCTTACTAATTGGGTTCAAACCAAGATGCACTACAACTACCATAAATAATCAAGACTATTTTTAAAAGATAAACAAAAAGATATATAGTTAATGTTAATCCTTGATAAAAAAATGTTTAAATAAAGTGAGTAGATAAAAAGTCTAAATTGATTGATTTAATTGAATATTCTATCAATGAGAAGGTGTTTTTGGCATACATTGCAATGGTGATAGGTTGTTTTTGGTGGTAGGATGATTCTCGAAATGTGTGGCATTGTTCCATTGCTTTGATTCCAATGGAGATCTTATTTCAATTTCTTTCTTAATTTTTCACCTTTTTCTGGCAAAATTTGTTTGATTAAGCATGTTTTTAGTGCATTTTTCAAGTCTTTGATCGAGAGTTTGTGTACTGCATTATTTATGAAGGGGTAAGTTTCTTTGTTCTTAGTTTGTTGGCACTATTAAATCAATTTTGGTGGGTTCAAGCTTCTAGAATGACCTTTATGTGGTTTAGGGTAAATTTTTAGTGTTTGTTGTTGCTATTTCTAAATTTAAGTTAAGGAGACATTGTTGTATGAATACCTAGAAAATAAAAATAAAGAGAAGTAATCTAATTATTAATGTAACAACTAATTTTACTAGTGGTAATAGTAAAAGCATTGCATTGCTTCTTTCTTTAATGGTCCTTGAAGTTATTAGTATAGTAGTTAAGATTAGTAAAATTTATAAGACAATTTCTTCATAGAAAAAACATAACAAAAAATAACTCTAACTCTTCTCACAATGATTAAGTTCATTGACATTAAAAGAAGAAACATAAAAGTATGGAAGAATTAATCACTCTTTGCATGCTAAAATAATTTTTAAATATAACCATAACTTACACTAATTGAAATGATAAAAGCATTAAGAATATGAACAATAAGTTTTAGGTGTCAAACCAACACAAAAGTGAAATAGAATGGCTAGTTACTAATATCAAGAATGGACAAATATCAAATGAGTAATTACACTCATCTTTTTAAAGGAAAAAATGTGGCAATCCTAGAGTGCATGGTCTTCAAAGCTTTAATTTTTCTTTGATACAACATTATTTAGTTTCTATTCTTAGGTATTCATAATTACTAATAATATTGGCTAAGTCAAATGAGCTACTCTTACTTTTTATTTACAAGCTAACCCAATTTACCAATGTATGCATATGTGCTTGCTCTTATTTAACATAAATGCATAATCAATAAAAGAATGTAAATATGATTGCAAAAATATCATTAGTAGCTATAAATGTTAGTGTAACAACTATATCATATATATAGGCCACCCTTGATTTTGAAATATATGCAAATAAATATTTCTATCTGCATAAATTGACCATAGTTGAAAAATGACATTAAAAGCTATAAAGCTAATACATGAATAATAAGTTAAGTTCTTGAATACTATTGTTTCATTTTAAGAATTAATGTTTCTATTTCTTTTTTTTTCCTTTTTTATTTATCAAAAATACTATCTTATGGACTCATGCATGGTATCCGTTTTGCAATCACATTAATCTCTTACTAACTTTTCATCATCACTTTCTTTGCCATATCTTACCTTTGCTCTTAAGTAAGCGCCCATATCTATTTCTTTATTTTTTTAGTCATTAATAACAAAATAATAATAATGATAAGGAAATAATATTCATGAATTTGAATTTGATCTTTTAGGTATACTCTCATAAATTACAATTCATTGGTACTCTCTTATTGATTTACATTTTTAAGTAAACCTTATCTATGTATATGGTGTTTAAAATCCTTCTCCTATTATTTTTCAGTCAAATCCTCTATTAATTATTTTAATTGATTTGAATAATTTTTAAGAAGATGTTGCCCTATTGTTTCTTTATAATTTTCCTTTATAAAGTTACTAAATCTAGGTTCTGTAAAATTACCTTTAATCCAAA
Source organism: Sindora glabra (assembly GCA_020226215.1). NCBI lineage: Eukaryota > Viridiplantae > Streptophyta > Magnoliopsida > Fabales > Fabaceae > Sindora > Sindora glabra. The sequence continues at coordinate 45,584,553 of CM035234.1, forward strand.
ACATACCTTTTGAAAAAAATTTCCCTTATTCCCAAACAACCATTAATGTATCTAAAAAAAAGTGAACTACTTAAAAACAAAAATTAAGATACCATGAAAATAATCCTATTTATAGCCATTGTATTACTGGATTCCTTAATTGACCTCATCTCAACAAAAGCAAATTTTTTGTCATGGTTAATATAAACGTTAACAACTATATCACTTAAACAAAATTCAAAGATAAGAAATTTATATCAATTTTACAATAATTGTATCTTATCATGATAAATAGAAACAATTGTTGCAGGATATAACATTTTAGGTATTGGACTAACAATATTTTTCATCCAATCTGAGACATTACTTGATTGAAAAATGTTGCAATTAACTATATTTATAGCTAACAAGTTATTGAAATCATATATTTTAGCCGAAATATAGCAAATAAAAGTAGCATAATAAATTAATGATGTTACATAAATTAGTTTTATGCTCTTAGCCCTCATAAGGCCATTGTTTACCTTTATATCATTTTATGACCTTTAATCTTATGATAGGAAGTGATTGTGTGAAAATAGTATATAGAAAACACATGCATATATTATTTTTCATAACACATTTACAATAAATGATTATATTATAAACATGAAAAACCATTTAAGAAATATAGTTAAGCTTAACCAAAACCAATTTAATATTTTCTAACTAGAATATTAGAACTTTGTTTTGTCAAGTTATATGTTTAAATAGTTAATTTTAAGAAAATTACTTCATAAATTTCTTTATTTACATAAATGTATATTAGAAGTTGCTTTACCAAAGATTACCTTTTTACTTCTATAAACCATAAAACTCCCATTTCTTATAGCTATTTTTCATTCTTTTTTTTTTGAATTTGCACATAATAACTTAAATGAAGCAATTTCTTTGCTTCCTTAATGGTATATCCTCTTTTACCCTTCAACCTTTCACCAACAACACAATATAACTTATCCATCTCCATTAAAGATAAAATCCATTGAATTAGTCTTAGCTTGTGTTCTAGCCACTTACTATATATCCTATTATCCTTATCACTTTTATTGTACTTATTATCGTATTTGTTCTAGGAGTCAATCATAAGATAATTGTAATAATGCATAATATATTATATTTTATTTTAGGCAATGTAATTATTTTATTTTATTTTATTTTTGCATAATTTATAACTTAATATAATAATTATCCTTAGAATAATTTTATTATTCCTAAAATGTCCCTATCGAGTATTATTGCAAAAGGGATAGCAATAGTACATCAAGATTAGCATGTATAGTAACTGATGATTATGAATCATGGATATATGATGTCAAGTCAATACATGGGTACATTGTTAGTGAACAAGTGTACTGGACAAACATGTTGTGAGAATACTATATGGATTAACAAGTGTCATTAGCTATTTTCAAGTAACCATAGTGTAAGTAGTCTTTTGACTTGAAGTCACTATGATTTCCCATATGAGGAGCTATACAGTGTCACCTTTAACCAAGATGACATGTAGGATGTTAATTAGGTGTATCACGAATCATGTAAAGGGATATGAGTGATATAGATGAGATTTTGTTCCTCCAATATAGAATGAGCAATATCCTTGGATACTTTAATTGAGTGAGACTAAGAAATGTATGGCTATACTCAATTGGATCAATATGTGATATTGATCATTTGTTTAACTTAGTCTACTTAGTATCAAGAAATGTGGATTGAACATTAATAAGGATGATACACTTCATGCCTTTAGTTCGATTTAGATATTGTTATAAAGGAAACTGTGTTGTAGGGTGTTGTTCACACATTAGGTGAATATTAAATCATAGATATTCTTACTACTTAAGTGATAGTGATGTATTGTTAGATACCACTTATTGTCTATAGTCTATTGATAGGTCATTACTAATGTAGTAAGAACCTATAAGGTTATAAAAAGAAGTAAAAATGAGATAATAATTAATTGAATTTTAGTTAGACTAAAATTCTATTAATTAGGCTTGTCATTTAGTGCATATATATATTATCAAAGTAATAATATATATACACGTAATATATGGTATACTATATAATATTAATTAATATTAAAATAATATCAAATAATTATACCATTTGATATTAGATAATATTATTATTTAATAATATTTAGTTATTAATATTAATATAATATTAGATAATTAACAGATAAGTTATATCTCTCTCCTCACTCTCATCATGATAGGGATAAAGTTTTAATTTTTAAGTTAAATTAAAAAAAAGAGGTGGTTTCTTAGTTGGACTAGGAAAGTGAGGTATATAAATTTTATAAAAAGCATGAAGGCATCACTTTATATGGAATAGAAAATAAGTTGCCATCAAAATAACTTAAAATGCATAAAATCCTAATCTCTTGTAAGAGAGATGTCTCCTAGTAGATTCATGGGAGGTTGAGAGGTTATCATTGACTTCGTGTGGATATTGTGAAGGCATGATCACTTGACTATGCTTGTGACTTGTGGACTGCACTCTAAGAGGTAATCCTTATGATATTGATTTATATCCTTGTGTATAGATTTTAGGAAGGTTTTACATATATAATTTTGAAAATATATTTTTTTCACCACGTTATATAATACATGTGAAACCCAATAGTACTAGCTATTTGGTCATTATGATCATGTATACGAGCCCATATAATGTTCATCCTACAATGCTAGTTATATGAGTTTTAAGCTTTATTGCATATTAAGGATGGTTAAAAACTATCTTATACATACTTTTTTTTTGTAGATAGGGGATAAAGGTGATTTCAGAGATAGACAAATAGAAGAAGACATAAGAAGTTATCTTAATTGAATTCAATTTTTGAGATAGAAAGATAAAGCCCACATAGGTGCATGCTTTCTTTCATCTATTTGTTTGATGTTTCTTTTTGCTTTTAGTCCAATACCTATGTCTTACTCTTATGTGTGTAGAGATTTAGGGTTTGTATATATGGTTGGTTTAATTCAAGTCACATCACATTGTAAAAATATGAAAAATTATAAAAGGATTAAAAGTTGAGGGAGATGGCATTTCATAATATAAAATTGAAAGTTAAGAAAAGATAACATGGATGATCCTAGATGATGTTGAATGATGCAAGTTATGTTAGTCAAATGTGTCCTTATTAGTTATATTACTCAATTTATATATATGGTTAGTTTAATTCAAATCATATCATTGTGTTTAAAAATATTTAAATAAAAAAATTGAACTTTGAAATCTTTTGAGGTTTTTTTATTAGCTATATGGAAAATTTATTATTTTTCTCTATATTTTAAATATTTTCTAGTTAATGGTTATCTTATGAAATTTTACCTATAAATTACTTATTAAGATTTAAATGCTAACAAGCTATTAAGATCCTAATTAGGAGCATATGACTAGTGCCAAGTAACAAGCTTTCTTGGTCATTGCTTAAAGAAAAAAAAGAAAAAAAATGGAGTTAGCTTTATTTTTATTTTTACGCTAACTTTGTGATTTGGTTGCATGAAATTATGTTAACTTTGTTTCTATTTTTGTTGGTTTAAGCATAAAAATAAAGTTAGCTTATCATTTTTGGTTATTTATTATTATTTTTGGGGGCATGTACCTTAGAATTTGTATACTTGTATTCCTCTTTCCTAATGAAGTTATAGTGGTTGCTACAACTTTTGGATGAGTTCAATATTTAATTCATTCCTCTAATTTTTTATACATATAAACCCTCTATTTTAGTTTTCTCTATGATTTTCTTCTATTAGAAAGTAATTTAGGTTTTGAAATCATTTTTTGTATTTTAACTAGAAAAGTTTTCTCTATATCTAATGTTTCTTCCTCGTTAGATATTAATTGATTATTAATTTCATAAAGCATTGCCTTAAGATAAGAGACTTCTTGAAGTTTAATTTGTCATTACACTTAAGAAATAGAACTAAGAATTAGATTTGTAATGTACAGTTAATATTGCATTAAGTTATACTTATATTCTTTTAATAAGTTTTTATAAGTAGTATTAAATAATTTCTACAATTACACATAATTGCCATGCTATGTTTGCAAGATGGGAAACCTTAATCATATAACAATAATATAGCCATATTTAAATTATCTTATTTCTTATTCAAGATGGATAAATTAATTCATTCATGGATGTACACAAGATAATTGTTAAGAGAAAAATGTTTGAGTAATGCTTTTATTACCAATATAGAGGAATTTGTGCAATTTACACAAGCACAACCAAAATTCATGTTTTATGGGAAGATTAGGTGTCCTTATCTTAAGTGCAAAAATGGAGTATTTTTGGACATAAATGATGTGAAGGAGCAACTCTATAAGCATGATTTTGTTGTTAACCATCACCATTGGCCTTACATGGAAAGCCTTTCATTTATAATGCTATCCATTCTTGTAATGTTGTTAGTCATTTCATAACAAGTTATAATAGTTTAAGATTATTAAAATAACCTCCAAATCCTTATGTATGATGGTAATTAGAGTGGCCAAACCTAGTTTTAACCCTAATTTTGACTAGAGTGATGATACATGTGACCCTATCAATCTAGATTCTATAAACCCTTGTTATAAGGATTTTTCTAATGCAAATGCTTAAAGGTGAGTCATTGAGAAACCAAGGTTATTTTACCTAAACATGCTAATCTGAGTTCAACTTAAGTGTGAATTGTTTTAGTTATATTCTTGAAGAAACCAAGGTTATTTTACCTAAACATGCTAATCTACCTAAGGATTTCTACAAGATTAAGCAAATGATTTAAAAGCTTGGTTTAGAATATGAGAAGATAGATGTGTTTGTCGATAGGTGTATATCATACTATAAAGAGAACAAAGATAAAATATAATGTCCTACTTTTCACCATTCCTAATACAAACTATGGATAACATAGGTAGGAAATAGAAAGGCATAGTATATCAAGTATTACATTATGTACCCTTGACCCAATAGTCACAAAGGTTATATATGTCATCAAAAATTGCAAAACTTTTAACCTAGCATAAAGAAACTCAATGGGAAGCAAAGGTCATGTGTCACTTATGTGATAGAGAGATATGGAAATTGCTTAAGGTATCTTACTTTTCTTTTCTGTGGAACCTCAAAATGTCAGGAATGGTCTCTTATCAGATGGTTTCACCTTCTACAGGAAATTTGCACATCCCTATTCATGTTAGCTTGTTATTGTCATGCCTTACAATTTGTCACCTTGGTTATGCATGAAAAATGCATATATATTTTTAACTCTCATCATTTTAGGCCTTAAAAATATTGGACAAATGATTGATTTGTACTTGCAACCTTTAATTGATGAATGGAAAGAGTTATGGGAAATAGGAGTTCATATGTATAATGCTTTTAGAATCCAAAATTTTCAAATGCTTGTTACTTTAATATGGACAATAAATGATTTTCCTTTTTATAACATGTTGTCTAGATGGAGCACACATAGTGTTATATCATATCCTATACATATGGAGTTCTCTGAAGCTTTCTACTTGAAAGAAGGAAAAATTGATATTTTTTAATTATCATTGTCAAAGCTTTTCATCATTTTTGAAAAGGTAAGATATCTTTCTTGTTATATCATAAAAATATTTAAAATAAAATAAAATTTTAATTTAATTGGATTAATAAAATTATTTAATTACATATTATATTTTATTTTATTACATTATAATAGAAATGAATATGAGAAAGAAGAAGAATAATATTGAGTTATAAAATAATATAAAAGTTAGTTAAATAATTCATTTAAATTAAATTAATAACTTGTTTATAATATTTTATAATAAAAATAAAGCACGTAGCTATTAACATAAATACAACAACAAATAATAATGATTATTTATTAAATAATAAAAGAACATTAGAAAAATAGAAATAATAGTGTGAGTTATAAAATAATGTAAGAATAAAAACTATAATATGTACTTAAATAATTTAAATAAATTAAATCAATAACATATTTGTAATATTTTATAATAATCTACCTAAATAATTTATTACATATTTTCTTTCTTATGCAAATTCTTATTATTTACAGGTGAAATGCAAATGTCACAAATAAATATGAATATAACATAAAAAATAAAGTAAGTTAAATATTTAATTTAATTTTAATACTTAACTAAGTGTTTTACTTTTAATTCATACTACTTAACAATTGCACACTACTACTTTTCTTAATTGTATTTACTTCATTGCATGCTTTTTGTTTTCGTTTTTATGTGATTTTTTATTATTTACAACTGAAGTGCAAATGTCATTAACAATTAAAAAATATAAATATAACATGATATATTTTTTACATTATAAAAATATTAAAAAGAAATTAAATATTTAATTAAATAATAACAGAAAAGTGTACGAAAAAGAAAAGGAATAATATATGGGTTGCAAAATAATATAAAAGTTAGTTAAATAATTCAAATCAATTATATTAATAATTTATTTATAATATTTTAGAATAAAATAAAGATCCTAGTTACTAACTTAAATACAACAAATAATAACTATCATTTTAGTAAATAATAACATGAATAACCATTAAAAAAAGTAATAATATGCGAGTCATAAAAATATAAGAGAAAAATATAATATATAGTTAAATAATTTAATTAAATTTAATGAATAACATATTTGTAATATTTTAAAATAAAATAAATTATGTATTTCTTTGCATAGATACAATAGTGAATAATAATAATTATTTACCAAATAATAGTAGAAGTAAGCATGAGAAAGAAGAAGAATAATATAGCAGTTATAAAATAATATAAGAATTAAAAATATAATATATTACTAAATATTTTATGTAAAATAAATTGATAATTCATTTATAATATTTTGTAATATGCATATTGAAGTTGATTATTTATTGCATGTAAATTCATGGCACTAACTTTTTCTTTTATCTATTAATGTTATATTTCCAAGAAAGAGAGGCTTGAATAGATTTTTTAAGCTGTATGAGAAGATAGAGAAAGGAGGGGGAAACCAATGCTTGTACAGTTTGACAATTTGATACAATAGATACATGGTATATTATAAGTAAGAATGTTAGTCATCTCCCTTGTGATATAGATAACATCATTTAAGCCTACATCCTACCCTACTATAAATCATAGTTGTCGGTACTTTAATAGTTGCAAGATAGAGTCGTGTAGGAGGTCTGTGTAAGTATTAATCTCCTCCCTATCTTTATTATTTTATATTTAATATTGAAATTATTGAATATAGCACTCACAAATTTGTTAAATATCTTCAAATGTAGTCCCATTTTGAGTTTTAAGGTCTTTTTGGGCTTGAGCAGGAAAGAACGATTAGTGGTTTGATGTAAACTGCTACTGACCTTTATAATGACTAGAAATATAGGATGAACAAGCACTTTCTCTAACATGGGGGCGATCGGGAGTAGGAGCTTAACTTGGATCGTGCTAAGCACTTCGTGCCACTATTTGTTTTGCCTCAAACTTAGCAGAGATGTGTAGACTTCTTTAATAGTGATTATTACATGGTAAGTATGATATTTAATAAATTTATGTGATTATTTCATACATCTAAATTGTATTCCAATTATGATTCTTAAACACAACAATTTTGTATGGTTATTTCTCAATTTGTAGGAGTTGTCTACAAGGATTGCACAAAATAGGGCAAAAAAGGTGGTGAATGACCGGCATAGATTGAAATCTATTGTAGCATATTGTTATGATAAGGTAATTCAACTTATCATTCATGATTTAAACATATAATCTATTCACTAAGTCAATAATCATGTCTATCTTTTTTTTTTTTAGTGAAACATGAACTGAGAAATAAGGATACGTGTAAGTTACAGTTAGTGTTGGAGAATTTAAGGACTGACACACATATAAGATGGGAGAGTGGATGCATCCGATCACAGAGGAGTAGTATGTAAGATAGCTAAACCTTACATTTTAATGATAGAAAATTTATGAATATATTATGTAATCCTTATAATTGATTTTTGTTTTAATAAATTAAGGCGAGGATGATTGAGTTAGCTTGCTAAGCATACACAGTCCAGTTTATCATCCACTAGCTCACCTAGCACTTCTATATAAATCAACGAGGTTACCATCGCGGATGAGTTGTTTGGCACTCATTGAGGGTACAGGAAGGTAGTCAGTTATGTATTTGCTGGCTAGTCATTCCCTTCCCTAGGCATTTTTAGCTCCGGGGGTGAGATCATAACATTTCTCCCAGATCACTGAGTTATAGGAGTAGCTACATAGAGTTAACAATAGCTTCAGCAAAGCCAGTAACTGATTCAAGAGTAGCAATAGCTTGCTCAATAGCAGGAGGTGCAACAGTAGTAGGGATTTACTTCATCGAGCTCACTTCCCAACTTAGACAGCAAGGCTTACACTACTTACACCTCCTTTTGCGATTGTATAGCTTGGAATGAGCATATTTGTAGCAACACCCATTGCTTAGCCACCCTTCACCCGAGCACTACCTTCAATTTATCACCCACATTGTCAAGATAATGATGATGATAGCCTAAAACGGATAATGATACATATAAATACCTAAATCCTGACCTCCCTTTCTTTTAGGTTTTTATTATGTATATATAATTTTTTTTTATTTTCATGTATAGATAATTATACATTTATATGGATCATTTTTCTATTACTAATATCGTTGATGTATTTTATTTTTAATATTACATTAGATAAAATCAAATTAGAAATGCTAAATTAATTTAATTTATTTGAAATCAAAAATATTAATATTTATGCTATTAAGTATAATATATTAATTTAATTACAATTTTAACTTAATATAATTTATTTCAACAATTCAAAATTTTAATTTAATTATAAAAACTTGTAACGATGACAAAGTTATTGCTACATGCACAAATAATAAATTTAAATTTAAATTTATTAATATTTCAACGATGATATTGTCATTGCTAAATATAAAATTTTGATTTTTATATTTTTATTTCAAACCTATAGCGATGACATAGTTGTCGCTATTAAATAAAATTAAAAAATATTTAAATTTTAAAAGTTGTCACTAAAAGTAAAATTTTAATTTTTATATTTTTTAATTTAAACCTACAATGACAACAATGTCATTATTATAAAGTAAAATTTAAAAATTTTTAAATTTTAAAAATATTTTCAACAACAGTTTTTATCGTCGTAAAAATTCTTATTTTTACCAATAACAACGTTGTCATCGGTGTTAGTCCCAACATTGATCAATTTTTGTTGATGATATTTTCTTTAACTACTTTTATATTTAACAATGATTGAGATATTTACACTAACGACAATTATCATTGCTGAAAGCTTAATTTCCTATAATGCATATTTAGCTAATTAATTTAACATTTTCACTTACAAAAACTATTTTATAACAAAAATAAAATGTATCATATTGTATATATATATATATAGTACTTAGTGATATTTGTATTTAAGTAGTAAATAATGGGAGTAAATATGAAAAAAGAATAGAAGAAGTACAATTTGGCAAAATAAAAAAAGATGAATTGTGTGTGAGTTATAAAATATTATAGAAGTTAAAAATATAATATATTATTGAGTAATTTAATTAAAATTAAATCTTAACTTATTTACAATTTTTTTATAATAAAAATAAATTTATCATTTTATATTTATGCTATTAAATAATATTAGTATTTAAATTGTAAATAATAAGAGTGAATATAAAAAAGAAAAAAACAATTTAGTAGTACGAATAGAAAAATAGTGGATAAGCTATAAAGTAATATAGGAATAAAAAAATATGTACTTAAATAATTTAATTAAATAAAATTATTAATTTATTTAAAATATTTTTGTAATAAAAATAAAATATATTATATTATATCTATACTACTCGTTGATATTAGTAAGATAATGCATGATTGAGTCATCAAATTTTTATAAAATTTCAATTAAAGTATATTTAATTTGTAATATAACACTTACAAATTCATATCAAGATAATATTGGCAAATTTTCAAAAAATAAACTGGACATTAAATTTCAAATATCTTTATTTTTTTATATTAGAAACATATAATCAATTATTTTACTTTTATAATTTTTTATATTAATTTTTAGCTTATTTAAATTATATTTATAATAAAATTAAATATGTCATTATATATACATATATGTATATATAACTTATAAGTAGAATTATGGGTGGTTCAAGGAAATAATATAAGTTAAAAATAAAATACATAATTAAAAAATTTAACTAAATTAAAAATATTTTTTAATAAAAATAAAAAATATATTAACATTAGTATTTGAATAAAAAATAACATAAAGAAATATGAAAAAGGAAAAGCACCTAGTAGAACCACATGTAATAGAGCAAATTTTTTCAATTTGAATATAGTTGACAACTAAGAACTTTACTAATTTGTGGCAATTTAGACTTTAGAAATTATATATAGAGAGTCGTTATTTTTTTCCTTCTCTTTTCCTTTTTCTATAATTTCCATGCCAATTTAAATGATTATATTATTAAATAGTATAAATATAATATTATATATTTTTAATTAAATTAAAATTTTAATTTAAAAATGTAAATTAAACTATTTAATTATATATACTTTTAAAAATATTCAAAATTAAAATAAAATTTCCCAATGTAAATATTTTAATATTTCTATAAAAAATTTTAATTTTTTAATTTTCAAGTATTGTATTTCAGCTTAAATGTATAATAATTGAGATTTTATCAACATTTTACATATTATGTTGATATACTAAATGCTAAAATTTTGTTATTTACAAATTTGAATATATGATAACAAAATAAATACAATGAATTAGATTTCAATATTTTTATACAAAATAATCACCTATAGGAATCGACTTTTAATTTTAAATTTTCAAATGTTATATTTGAACTTGAATGTACATTATTTAAGACTTTACCAAGATTTTATGTATTAGGTCGATACACCGGATGTTGTTATTTAGAAATTTGAATGTATGATAATAAAATAAATAAGATAAATTAGATTTAAATATTTTTATACAAAATAAGCACCTGTATGAATACATAGGATAAAATATTGAAAATATTAATTTAATTTTAATTAATATATTTGACAAACTAACCAAAATTTATTATTTTAAAGAAATATTGTAAAATTCACAAGTATTAATTACGTAGTTGATTTATTTCGTGTACTTTTACTTAGTAAATACATATATACACATAATTTAAATTTATCTACTATCAATTTAAAACGTTTTACGCTATAAACGAATTAGATGAAGATATATCATTAAAAAATATTGATAATTAAGTATTTTTTATAGTAGTAAAGGAGTTTTAGTAATTTTTAATTTACATGTTAGATCGGTGAGTAGCAATATAAAACTGATTTGCAGTAATTGTAGATAAAAATTAAATATATATATATATATATATATATAATTTTTTTATTAATAAATTTACTTATATGATTATAATATAAATCAACAAATTAAATTTTAACATTTATACAATATTTTGTTCTTAGATACATATTATTCCTCTTAAAAATATAATTATAAAATAAATATATAAATTAAATGTTAACATTTTTATAATATATATTTTCTTATATTAATAATAGAAAAATGATAAGTATCCATCCTTTTGGACGGGACATAAGCTCGTTGAAACTATTTGTACTCATGAAATGCAATTTGCTACTATTTGAATAAATTTCAATTTTATTAAAAAAAGTTAAAATGAAAAAGTTCACATATAAAATTAACTATTTATTGAATAAAAAACAATTTCAGGATATAAGGGAAATAAAAATGTAATGAATTGGTTCACATTAAAAATTAACACGTAAAGTTAATCACAAGTTTTGTTTAGAAAAGTAATCTCCCTTAATAGAGTTTAATTACTATTTATTAAATTTGATTTTGACAAATTAAAATTAGAAAAATTTTCACAATGGAAATGGTTATAATTATGAATGATGAAAAAAAAAATGAAAACAAATCCAAATTTATGAAAAAGAGTTCACTGTTTATTAAATTTGACTTTAACCTCTTTGGATAAACGATATCAACATGTTTAGCATACAGCATTAAAAGGTAATTTACAAGTCGATTTTGCCGTTCTTTACATCTTACATTAAATCCCCATTTCTTATTTGAGTTTAGTGACTTTGTGCATTTATCATTTAAAAAAAAAAAAACCTTAAAGTTTCAAATCTTGCACGGATTCATAGAATGAGTTTTCTTATTTGATACACACCAATTTATTATTATTATTATTATTATTATTATTATTATTATTATTATTATTATTATTATTATTATTATTAAATTCAGACTTCAGCAAATCGTTCTCTTCTTACAGATTTGCTTTGATAAAATTCAAAAAGTTTAAAAAAATATTACTCTCACATTAAAATTTAATTTTTCCATCAGTTATAAACATTTGAGCTTAATCAAAATGTATATCTTTTTAATACATCGCTAGCAACGTATTATCTAATCACTACCACTTAGTCACTACTTAATGATTTGATCAAAAAATATCTTTAGTTACAAAATAAATAAAATGTCTTATATTATTAGATTAAAACTGAATAGATATATTTTTCTCACCATTATTTAATGAAAATTTAAATTTGGGTTTAAGTATAATATTTTTTTTTTCATTTTGAGGGAAACCTGAATAAATTTTAAAATTATATGAAAGCTCATGTAATTTCATTAAACATCAAGAGATGTCAACATAAATTTTCTCTTAAAGTTATGGTCAAAGAAAATAACAATTTTCATTTTAAATACAGATCTAATTTTTAAAACAATTATTTCACATGATTATGAAGCTTTTATGAAAACAACACTAAATTCTCAAGGTAGGGAAAAAAATTAAAGATGGAAAATCAATGTACTAATATATTGGTAACTTTATTGTATTAAGCTGTAATTTTATTTATGGCAATAAAACTGTAAGCCCGATCACAATTTAAAACTATGGGTTGAAATTTACTGTTTAGAACAATTGACAGATTATAACTAATTTTAAAACCTACGAATCAACCAGGATCAAGGTTTTAACTTGCGATTTTCGATCTCAATATTTCACTATTTTGCACTATAACAAATGCATTTTATTATATTTGTTTACAGTTTTTGTTGAACGCAACAAAATCATTAGTGCAACAATAATCACAATTTTATTTAGGACAATTGGCAGACAGAGGAAGTGTCGCCGCATACGCAATGCTGCTATACACTACAGTTTCTTTGTTTTTAGAAGTAATCTCTGCGTTGTGAGGCCCCTTCGTAGGCAACTGACTTTGGCACTCATTTGCACCATCACGGGCAACTTGGGCATCATAATTTGCACTTTCAACATCCTCAACCAGTTCCACAAGAGCACTATTGTATGACTCTAATACATAGCCATAGTTAGTTCCGGCACAATTTTGCAAGTATGGTGATTTGTCTGACTTCGCCAATCCTTTGAGGAAATTTTGGGTTTCTTGTGCCTTCTTTATAGCCAATTGTAGGACAGCCTTTGCGAGTTCACAGTTAGTTTTCGCCGCCGAAGCTTGAGGATCGGCTTGGAGAACTTTCACACAGAAGGCATTGTCATTGGAGCTCTTGCAGATTGCTGTAATCAAGTTCTTATCTGCATTTGCTAGGAAGGGAGTATAAGAGATTGGGATCACCAAAAGAGTAAAGATTAAGAAAGAAGGATGTGAGGATTCCATTGGCTAATGGCAATTGACAATGGTGGACTGATGAGGTTGAATTCCTACAGTTTTAGGGTTTTTATAGTCCTTTGAAGATGTATTTCTCTATTTTACCCCTTATTTTGAATGTTTGAAAATAAAATTTTATTTTATTTTTAAATATTTTTTTTTATAAATGGTGATTGGTTATAGTAAAGAAAGATTTCTTTCCATTTCACTTAATTTATAATTCTTATTTTAATTATAGTTGTGCAATAATGAAATTTACTGAATTTATCAAAATTTTCATTAAAATTCACTTCATTTGATTTAAAATATATATTATATAAAAATTTTTATTCTTTTACTAAAATTATGCTAGAAAGAATTAAATTCCTTTAAAATGTAAAATGTAGGAATGAATAATTCACTTCAATTGACATATTCTAACTCTTGATGAAAAAAATGAAAGGAATGAATAATTACAAATTTTAAAATAATTCTTTTATTAATCTATATATTAAATTCTTAATCCTTGATTTTCTCATTAAAAATTATGATTTTATATTTTACCATCTAAAGTGCATTCTAAATGAGCCTAATCCATATTGAAAAATGCTAATTGTAGCCTTAAGTGCTGTGCTTAAGAATGGGTAACTACTTATTTATTTCTATTTTCAATTCAGTTTTCAAGAGATCTTATGAATAGTATTAATTAAGAATTTGACTTTTAAATATATTATAAATATATTATAATCATTCTTAACTTATATTATTTCAAAATAAATTTTTTTAAATTTGAAAATAGTAAGAAATGAGATATTTATTGATTCTTAAATTTAACCTTCAAGGTTGCAATTAGCAAATCCTTTTATATTTTCCATGAAATTATTAAAATATATTTTTTAATTGAATTGTATTCATTTTTCAATATATTTCAAACAGAAGAATTCAATTGCAAATAAATTGAAATTATTATATCTTACATAGCTTCCAAACAATAAAGTTTATTCATAAATAAATTGAGATGATTTCTATTGAAATGAAATCAGTTAAAAAAAGTTTAATTCTAAGCATCAAATTATCGTAGAATTTAACATTTTGAAAATTATATGATTCGGAGAATGTGATTTCTATAATAAATGTTACACTTTGCTTCAATTACGAGGATCGGAAATATTCGTTAATTTATGTATTTTTAAAACTTTTGTTAAATTGATGAAAATGTCATGACAAAAAGTTGACCGGTCTCTAGTAAATGAGTAGTCGGTTAAATCTATTCACCATTAATGCCAATTCATGGAACTTAAAACCGGAAAGTTTTCGGCCAACTGTCATTAAGTCATGGCCAGACTGTGATTATGGCGGGTTTAGGCATTGTTAATTACGTGTTGACTTTGCCATATTTTATAATTAATATTTTTTTCATTCCTTGTCATTTATTGTATTTAAAAGAATTGTTCATTTTTTTTTTACTTTAAAATTTTAATAAAGTATTATTTTTTTTCTCAATTTTATCTTTTTTTATTAATAAATATTTTATTATACTACACTTTTAACATACTTGTATTTATTCTATCATACTTCTCGTTTTATTTTCAATTATCTTTAATTTTACATATAAAAGATAATCTTAAAAAATTCATTAAAAATAAATAAATTAAATCACTTTCTTAATATTTGTGAAATTGATTAATTGTGATAAATAATAAGAAATGAAAGGAGTATAAATTATGAGTGGGAATCAATATCTTTAGGCTTGCACTCTTATAAAAAAATTTACACAATTATTTAAGTTTCATTTGATAACTAAAAATCATGTAATTCAAAGGTCAAAAGATGAATTTATTGTTGAGAATCATTAGGGATAATAAATGGATGGATATTCATAAACTAATATAATCCATCCATCTTTATGTCAATCCAAATTCATCCATTATTCTTAACATGTTAAATGGATAGGTGAAATATTTATTCATTAATAAAGGGTCATTCATGACCTATCTATGGATATCTATTATTTATATACTTCATATTTTTTATTTTTATTCTATAATTAAAATAAATATTTAACAAAATAATAATTAAAAATTCACTCATATTTTTTATTGTAACATATATAGTACAATTTTTTTATTTTTTTATTTTTATTAATCTTGTGTTATAATATAGAGTTGAGAGTTTATGTATTTAATTGTGAAATAATATTAATTAATTTTTTTATGTACCAAAATAAGTTTTATAATTTTAAATATGAAATATTACTTGAAAAGGTATCCCTTCCAAATAGGTTGGAAGTAAGCTACTTGATCCTATCAGTCGAATCTATTTTTAACCTATTTATAAAATAGAATAGGTTTGAATTTAACATTCAACTCAATAATAAGAGTTTTATAAGGTATTGGATTATTAAAGATTCAAAAAAAATTAAGAATATAGATTATCTATGAAAATATCCTATGGAAATCAGAAACATTAAGTGAGTTAACAAGAATCAAATAAGATAATAAGGAAATTTTTAGGTGAATTTTCAAAATTTCTATGCATCTAGCATTATTTTGGTTATTACTTAAGCAAGAAGTGCCCAATTGATAAATCATCAAAATATTTGAAAGTAGACATTCAAGACTTCAATTCATATAAATTTCATAATTTAAGTCCTAACCAATTAATATTAGAATCTTTTAGAAGTTGAGGCAAAAATGGGTATCACCTTACTGACCAACATGTGGTATTTTAGTTAGAACATTTTTTAATGATATCCAATTGATATAAAATTGGTGCCATTGGTTAGAAGACACATAAGAGTATTTTGAGTTAAAATCTCATGTAAAAATTTAAAGTATAGAATGAGATATGAATTTTTCTACTAAAGGTGACATGATTAAGGCTAAAAAAGAGGATATCTAAGATATAAATGCAAATACCCATGCAAAGTGATTTTTTTAGGAAAAAAAATCTTTTTTTAGTAACAAAAAGCATAAGGTTGCATTTTGACCATGATTGAATGAAATTGAAGTTTTGACATGATGAATGCCTGAATGTATATAAGTTAGACCATTAAATGTGAAAGCATTCACAATGGTCCATGTAAAAGACAAAAGGCCTATTCATTCAAAAAATGATAATAAAGTAGCATGAGTTAAAATGGATCATTATTACCAAATAAAAAGGCCCAATCAATCTTAGATGAAGAAGGATAAAATAGTCTATCACTTTTTCTCAATAAAACACAAAACTTCATCCAAGTTAATTAAAACTTTGGAAGTAAGCATACAATAGTTATCATCATTGCTTGCAAGGCCTATTTGGCCAATACAAGCTAGGATAATTTGGAGTTTATTTAAAATTCTTGCCATATGATAGTTAGAAAGCTGATACGGATGATAAGCGATTTTTAGATAACCCTCAACTTTTTATGCCATTTGCAATATTTCATCACAAGGTAGATTGATAATCAATAGAGATAAGATAAAAGATAATAATATGATGAGGGTGAGATGGAAGATTGTCACCCAATGCATGATAACATTAGTTTATGAAAATTTATTTTAACTCATTTTCCATATTATCATCCAAAAGCCAATGAAAGAAAGATAAAGAATTATGGGCCAATAAGAGAAGAATGAGTTGGATGATAGGGGAAACTTACTAATTAAGATGAGTAAATCAATCAAAAGAATACTTACAGTTCCCCCTTCCATTGCACATCAACTTCTTCATTTCCTCCTCCTTTTATTTATAGAACTTGAAACCCCCTCTCATTTCTACTTCCTATATTTATCTCTTCTCTTCTTACATGTAGAATAGCCAATGCTCCCACCCTCAATGTAAAGAGTTTCTATCTTCATTCATTAAATAAAAGGTTCATTTCTTGAAGGATTTAGGGACAGTCTCATTAGGTGAGTATTCTCCCCACACTCTTATATTAGGATTTTTACTATATTAACTATTACAAAGTTATGCTTATATGAAAAATCTTGAATAAAAGCTATTTAAAAACATGGAAAATATACATGCAAGATAAAAATAGTATTTATGATAGATGATGGAATATGTAAATGATTTTATTAAGATAGTATTTTGCATGGTTTTGTATGATATGTTGGATGATGGAAATTCCATTAAAGGTGAACATGTGATTTGATCACTCTACAAAGGAAAGTAGATGAAGTATAATTTCATGTGATTCCTCTTTATATGATAATGTAATGAATATCATATGTCATAATGAAATTTTATAATGTTTCTTTTTGAACACAAAAACCTCATGTATTTTTTAAAAAGAGAAGAATCTTGTTATTAAGAATCCCAAGTGGTTTGGTCCTTTAAAAGAAAATAAGGCATTGGTGAGAGTTTTTCTCTTAATAAAGTCATCCATTATTTACATGAGAAAGCATAGAAGTGAAAATTAAGTAAAGAAAACTTTAGGTTGTTTATGGGGTTCAGTCATCCTAGGGAAAAATAAAGTCAAAGAAAGTTATTTTGATTCTTAAAATTAAGTAATTATACTAACATATGATCAAAAGTTTGAGTATATGAAACACTTGAATAAAAGTCAGGAAATTTTGGAAAGAACTTGGGAGAAGGTTTAGTACTCCTCATTATTATCTACCTTTTAAAAAATTTCTTCAAGTAACTAGAAATTATCCTACATATGAATGGATGATAAATAAGTAAATTAATTTTAAAAAAATAAGAGTAAGAAAAACTCAAAAGGGCCAAGGTGTTATGTTTTGATTGCAATGGATAAGGCAAGGAGGATGTGTGCTTAGTTCCAAGATATCAATATTTTACTTGTACAAAAGTAGAGTGGATGGTTGAGAAATCCTAATTAAATATATATAGGAAAATAATAAGGAAAATGGAGGCCTTTTGGGTTTGCCACTATAGATAATTAGGGGTAAAAGATTCTATTTCTTATAAATAGAAATAAGAATAAAAGTGTATCCATACATGGGATCACATATATAAAAAAATTAAAGTTAAAGCGAACACAAATCTAGAGTTATTTAAGTTAAATACAAGTATATAAATAAGAGCATGTACACAATAAAAAATAGTAGTGTGAATTTTAGAAAGAATACATGTATGTGGCTATTTTAATAATAAAAATATGTACATGATTGATTTATAAATTATTATACATACATTACTATCTTATAAGTAATTATATGCATGTGATTGTTTTATAGATAATTATATGTACATGACTATTTTATAAATAATTATTTATAGATGATTATAAGTAATAATATAAAGATAAGGTAAAATGTGCATACATAACTGTAGGTAGAATGAAATACATACATGATTATGGATATGTTTATAAAGATGAGGATAAATATGCGCATATAATTGTGGATAATAATACAAAAGTGGAAATAATTATATTTATATTATTGTGAATATTAATATAGAAATGAAAATAAATGTACATACGTGACTATGAATATTAATATAAGGGTGACAATGTGGATATATATATATATATATATATATATATATATATATATATATATATATATATATATATATATATGTGTGTGTGTGTGTGCGTGTGTGTGTATGTATTACATTTTATTTTAGGCAATACAATTATTATATTTTATTTTATTTTAATATTTACATAATTTATAACTTAAATATAATAATTATTCTTGGAATAGTTTTGCTATTCCTAAAATATCCATAGTCAAATATTATTGCAAAAGGGATAGTAATAATACATTGATACTGTCATGTATGATGATTGATAATTATGAATCATGAAAATATGATATTAAGTTAATACATGAGCACATTGTTAGTGAATAAATGTACTGTACTAACTCACTGTGAGAATATTACATGAATTGTCATGTGTCATTAGCTATTTTTATGTGACCACAATGCATGTATTCTTTTAACTTGAAGTCACTACGATTCCCTACATAAGGGGTCACATACTTTGATACTGTCCTATATCACCTTTAATTGGGATGACATATAAGATGTTGATTGGGTGTGTTACAAATCATGTAGAGGAATGTGAGTGATGTTGATGAGATTTTATTACCTTTGTATAAAGGAGAGATATCCTTGAGTTCCTTAATTGAGTGAGACTTAGAAATGCATGGCAATACTTAACTAGATTAATATGTGATATTAATCATTTATTTAAGTTAGTCTACTTAGTATTAAGAAATATAAATTGAACATTAATAAGGATAGCATACTCCATGCCTCTATTCGATTTCGATATTATTACAAAAAGGACTGTGATGTAAAGCGTTGATCACATATTAGGTGGATGTTAAATCACAAACATTCTTACTACTTGAGTGGCAGTGATATATTGCTAGATATTACTTACTATCTATGATCCAATGATGGGTCATTGCTAACATAGTAGGAACTTATAGGGTCATACAAAAGAAGTAAGAATGAGATAATAATTAATTAATTTTTAGTTAAACTAAAAACTTATTAATTAGGCTTGTTATTATATATATATTATCAAAGTGATAATGTATATATATTATTATTCACATGATATATATTTTATATTATATTATATGATATTATTTGATATTAAAGTAATATTAGATAATTATATAATTTGATATTAGATAATTATATTATGAGATGATATTATTATCTAATAATATTTAGTTATTAATATTAAAGTAATATTAGATAACTAATATATAAGTCCCATCTCTCCTCACTCTCACCATGTCAGAGATAAGGTATTAGTGGTTGAGTAGAATTAAGATTAGATGTGATTTTCCTAGTAAGACTCGGAAAGATGCATGCCTTTAGCTTATAAAAGGGGCATAGAGGCATCATTGTTTTGTATAAAAAACAAGTAAATTCGTCACTAGCAAAACCACACAAAAACACCCTACAAAACAGCATTAAATCCTTCTTCTTTGTGTGAAAGACGAATCCTAGCAAATTCGTGGAGGTTAAAAAGTTACTATTTGCTTTTTGTGCATATTGTGGAGGCACCATCACTTAATTATGCTCGTGATCCAGATCTGCACTCCAAGAAGTAATATTTGATTCTTGATTTATGTCCCTATGCATTGATCCGTGGGAAGGTTTCACATGACATAATTTTGAAAATCTATTTTTTTGTTGCATTATATGATATATGTGAAACCTAACAGTGGTATCAGAGCATGGATGTGCACACATAGATTAGATCTTCTAATTACAATATTTTCTATACCGATCTAAATTATGTATACATAGAATAGATCTTCTGTTTGTCTATGTTGATTTGAACTGCACATACATGGATTAGATCTTCTATTTCTATGTTTTTTGGGCTAATCTAAATTGCCCATATATAGATTAGATATTTTATTTTTTATGTTGATCTGAATTGCATATAGATGAATTATTTTTTATATCATGCAAATATGAATTCTATTTAGGATTTTTGAGATTAATCCTATGAATCTGATTTCATGTTTTCTAGTTCAAGTAAAATTAATGTGATTAATTTTTGTTCATATTCAAATCTATTTCATGATTAATTCCAAATTTTGATTTGAATTTGAAATTGATTTTTGTGATTGATTCTAGGTTCTATTTTACATAGAATTAAAAGGATTAATTATGCGAATCTAGTTTAATACATGAAAAATCTTTTCTGATATAAAGAGGTTCCATTATGAATCAAAATTAATTAGATTAATTCCTTGAATTTGGTTTTGTATATGTGATATACTTCATGTTCAAGCAAATAATCTATTCTACACATAATTTATGTGAACAGTTCTAGAACTGTTTACATATATGGCAAATATGTATGCATGTGCGTTGATGGCATAAATGCATTAAAGATTTCCATATCTTATGAGATATTACATAGGTAATAAGAATGCGAATGGGGTGTGATATCATGAATTATGATGAAATATGTACACGAGTTTTGTAATATACACATACACATGTGAACCATGAGATGCTATAACAAAATTTATTACTTATGAATGCAACCATGAACATCATGAAATAAAATGTGATGTGATATGATAGCTATTTAGTATGATAAAAGTTGTGATGTGATATAAGCATATGCTATATAAATAAAGAAAATTTGGTTGTCAATGATGAAAAGCTGGCAATGCGATAATGAAGGAGGAAATTTGTTTGTTAGTGATGAGAGGCTAGCAATATTGCAATAAAAATGGAAAGTATGGTGTCACATTGTGTTGTATCATTGCAAACTTATATGAATACAAGAAATTTGGTTGATAATGATGGAAGGCTGGCACTACAATAATAAGGATGGAGTGTATGGTGTCACATTTTAATGAATACATTGCATACATCATTGCATGTTAAGTGCTTATAAATTATGTATGACCATGATTATATATTATATGCTTATGAGTTATTGCCATAGTTGGGAGCTTTATGTTCATGAGTTATGTGTTGTGTAAGCTTAATTTGTGATACATGAAAGTTAGCATAAGTGTGATATGCACATACGTATATCGTAAGACATATACAAAAGGTTGATATCTAGTTAGTATTTGAAATTAATCATCTAAAACAAAAACAAATGAAAATGCATGATGAAAAAGAATAATGGAATGAAAGCATGTCTAAGTGTGTTAAAGAGTAAAGTTGTTTTCAAAGGCAATATTGATAATAATGTCTCCATATAATGTCAAAACATGAATAGAGAAAATCCCTCTATGGAAGGTTTGGGCGATGTGGAAAAGGTAATAAAATATTCTTATCATGAAGAAAAAGAAATGACTAAGACCCACAAAAGTGATAAGTACAAAATTATGATGGTAGCAGTATGAAACCAAGAGAAAAAAAAATCATAATTAAATAAAATCCTAAGATAGTTTGGAAGGAGTTTCACTCACTAAGTCTTTATGACTTACTTTGTTTATTGTTTAATGTTTTTAGGTACCCATCATAGTATTTAAAGTATGCT
Source organism: Sindora glabra (assembly GCA_020226215.1). Taxonomy (NCBI): domain Eukaryota; kingdom Viridiplantae; phylum Streptophyta; class Magnoliopsida; order Fabales; family Fabaceae; genus Sindora; species Sindora glabra. The sequence goes on from CM035234.1 coordinate 45,607,227, forward strand.
CAAGCAGGGATAAACACTTTAACCATCATCATAGACCATCTGCAAAGAACTTGATTTATGAAAAATTGTAAATAAAGTTGTAGAGAAGTAAAAAAGATTTTTATCTCTAGTTTTTGAATCAAGAGTGTTATGATAGTGCAATACAAAATGTTGGTTTCCATTTCATTTTGGGTTTTCTATGTGTATTTCGAAATTAGAGTATTATAGAGTGAGTTTCTATTTTATTTGGTGGTTATGTATGCATTTGAAATTGGAAGTAGTATAACAAAAAGTATTCGAAGAAGTCATACAGAATGGTGGGGGAGTACAAAAGGGAATAATTTTTTTTCCTAGAGGGTGAAAGCATACCTTAACAATTATTTAACTTACTCAATGTTGGATATGTAAATTCCACATCTATTATTTATGGGACTCGAAATTTAATGATAATTTTCAATGATGGTTAGGTAGGAAAAAACCTACATCTTTTTTTTGTTAATAATTATTTAACTTACTCGATGTTGCATATGTAGATTCAGAATAGCAATTTCTATCCCACGAAGGACATGGAAAGGGTCCAAAGGTTGTGGGCAAGTGAGGATATCGCAGTGCAGGAATCACGCACATAAGTTATAGTCCAGAAAAGATAGAGATCACAATCATCAGATACTGAAAAGGCTGAGAGACGAGCAAAAACATACCCCCTCCAGCTCCATGAAAACCTTGGCTTGGAACTGCCGAGGTGTCAATAATTCCTCGGCAGTAAGAGCCTTCGGGGCTCTAGTTTGGAAGAGTAGGGCAGATGTCATTCATTTATGTGAAACCAAAGCAAATAAGGATTGGATTAGAGAAGTAGTTCATAGAGTGGGTTTATTGAGTTTCTTTGTTTTGCCCCCGGAGAAGGGGCGGGGGGGGGGTCTCATAGTGTTATAGAGGCCAAGACCATGCTAATGGCTAGGGAGGCATACAATCGGCTAATATTAGCTCAAATTGAGGATCCCGTCATTTGAAACAGCTAGTTTATTACTTTTGTGTAGGGCTTCCCTTATCAAGCAGCCAAAAGAGTTCTTTGGACCAAACTCCATGATATGTATATAGGGATGGATTGACCATGGGTCATCATGGGGGACGTTAATGCCTTTCTCTATTTGAATGATAAATAGGGAGGTCGACTAGTAGGGAATTCATTCGATGTGGTGTTTAGTGAATTCGTACAGCACATCGGTGCAGTAACATTGCAACTAATGGCTCACAGTGCACTTGGTCTAATGGTCGAGTATGTGAAGATCGCACAAAAGAAAAGCTAAACCACACGATTTGTTGTATTCAAAGGCAACTATTTTACCCGAGGAGCGAATAGTACACTGTCTTCTCATCACTCGAAGCATCTTTCCGTTCTTAATACTCAAGCTGATTTGATTACAACCCGATGCCGTTTCATCTTATTGCCACTTGGCTTAGGGATGAATCTCATTATCAAGTAATATATGAGGCATGACAAAATGATAATGCCCGGGGATCAACTACTTCCGGATGACTAAAAAATTAATACAGGTGGAGGGTAGACTTTGACAGTGGACCAAAGAGGTGTTGGGATATTGCCACCATCGCATTAAGGAACTCGGAGAAGAATTAGACAGTGTGCGTCAACAAGAACCTACCCTACCGGATGTGCAAAAGGAAAGGACCATAGGGGAAGAAATTCAAGAGCAATTGAAAAGACGAGAAAATATGGAGGCAAAAATCTCGCGAGTTATGAATAAAGGATAAGAACACAAATTCCAAAATTTTTCATTTATCTACCATTTGCCGGCTAGGAAACAACATAGCCTCAATAAAGATTGCTTCAGAATAATGGATTGAAAGCCGGAAACAAATAGATCAATTTTGTTATAGAATTTTAGCACTTATTCCAAATGGAAAGTCTAGAGATTCTAAAAAATCTTGAAGGCTTGGTAGAAACATATTATTACAGAGTCAGAAAATGAGGAAATGTGAGCTATCCCAACTACGAATAAAATATGGTAAGCAATCAAAATTATGCACCGGCTAAAGGCCCCAAGACCAGATGGGATGCCAGGTATATTTTACAAGAATTGTTGGGAATTTATTTAGTAAGGTATAGTTTAAACCATTTAGAGATTTTTCATTAAAGACTACTTGCTATAGGACTTAAATAATACGTATATTATGCTAATACCTAAACAAGTGCCAGCAGAAACTTTCTAGGAAATCTATCCTATTAGCCTATGTAATTTTGTTTACAAGGTCACTTTGAAGATTTTTGCTAATCAATGCACACGATTTTATGAAAATTAATCTCTAATGTAATCAGCTTTTGTCTCGAGGCAATGGATTATTGAAAATGGGCTATTAGCTTAGGAAATTATCCATACTATAAAAAGGGAAAAAGGACATATTGGACTTATGAGCATCAAACTACATATGCAAAAGGTTTATGATAGGGAAGAGTGGGATTTTTTAATCAAAATTCTATGAAGTTTTAGATTTCACCAAAAGTTTGTGCAATGGATTTACCAATGCTTACCAATAGTTTTGTTTTTAATGTTGTGTAATGACAATCTTTTTGGTGGAGTTTCTACTTTAAGGGGTGTATCCATTTTCCCCCTATCTTTTCATTCTGGTATCTAAACTATTTTCTCAAATTTTGTTGAAGGTTGAGGCATGAGATCAAATTCATGGTATTTAAATTAGCATAGGATGTGATTCAATCTCATATCTCATGTTTGTTTATTTTTTAAAGCTAACATGGTAGAGGAAAAAGGCTTGCAAGAATGTATCCACAAGTATGCTAGTTGGTTTGGGTAAAAAGTTAGTTTTACCAAGTCTTGAGTATTTTTTAGCCCAAATATTCATTAGAGAGTGGGACAACAAATCAAGGAATTACTACATTTAAATCTTATCAAGGAAGATGCCAAATATTTAGGAATTTCTATGTTTCTCTCAACAAAGAAAACAAGGGATTTTCATTACCCAATTAAAACATTTAATCCTAGTTGCAGGGTTAGAAGCAGAAGACACTACCATAGGCTAGTAAAGCTATACTCATCAAGTCATTTCTTCAACAAGTAACCCCCTATATATCATGTCTACCATTCGAGTTCCATTAACTATTTATGGGTTAGAAGTTTTAAGATGAAATACTTATCCATAAATCTCTTCTAAATTTGGATGATGTGATTCAAGGCTCTAATATATGGAGAGGGATAACGAGATGTAAAGAATCACTAAAGATGGGAACATGGTATCTAGTGAAAAGTAAAGAGTTACTGATAACTACTTAATGCATTTTTTACAACTATGAAAGAGTACTTACATTTGCTTGAGGGACTAATTATAAGGAGCAAGGCGAAAAGGATAAAGAAGCCTTTCAAGGACTTATTCAAGGATTGGAGCATAAGGATGAAGGATTGGAAGGATCTAATAAGTGGATTTCTTGCATTTAAGCCATTGAAAACTAGTAGTTAAGTAACATACTCAAGTATTGCACTTAGAGTTCATCTCTACTAGCAAGTACTCAACTACTGTACATGAGTATTTGCCTAAATTTTGGATAGTACTTGAGTACCTTGTGATAAAATACATTTATTTTAATTAATTGGGCTTTGATTAATTGTTTCTATGGATTAAACCATTTGGACCTATTGTCAATTATGTATGCTTGGCCTATTATTTTTAATACTTTATTTTGAGCAAATTATGGTTTAATTAGTGTATTAATGTTGGGCCTATTTGTTTCTAATTAAGCCCAATTAGCTGAATTACATTTCTAGCTATATGATGAGGCTTATTTCTTATTAAACATAACTTTAGATAATTAATCTAAGATCATATTTTAGAGAAGAGTCTCTCTTTGGGTTCTTGTAAATACTTTAAGACTTATCAAAGGATTCATCCTATATTGCATCTACCTTTATCACTTATCACTTCTCTAAAGTGTGGTGTGATTCTTTTATCCATTTTTCATTTCTATTTCTAATTTTTAGGATGAACCTTGGCATTTCTAAATTGTTGCAGGATCTTTATGACAAATTCATATTAGGTTCGTATCATTTGGTAATTAGAGCTTGTTTCCCAATCTTTAAGTTTGTCCTTGTTTACTTCTATTTTTTGTAGTTTCCATTTTGTTTTGCTAATCTTTTATGTTTGATTTTGTGCCTTCTTGATATAATTCATTAGATCTTGTTATTGATGTCAAATTCAAAATTTGTGTGTCTAGTTATATGTTAATTATGCTTAGTTCTTGTTGTTTCTACATAATTCTTATTGTTATTCTTGAGTTCTTATTTTGTTTTTCATTTTGATCCAATTTGCTTTGTTAACTAATTTTATTTTTTTGCTATTTTGCTATCCAATTGTTGTTATTCTTGTTATCCTTCATTTTAGTGCTTTAATTCTTGAAAATCTAAGATTATGATTTAAGTTTGAAAGTTGCTTCAAAATTTCCTGTCAAAAGTTCAAAATTGGAAGTTCAACTTACAGTACTTGAGCACTGCATAAATTTACTAGTACTTAGCTACTATATTTGAATACTAAAAGGTAGAGAGCACTAGAATTTGAGGTATTTGATTCTATTATTCAAGTATCCCTTGAGAAATTACCTTGTACTCAAATCTTGAACTCAATTAGTTGAAGGTAAAGACTACAAAAATCATGGTGGTCAACACCATACTCAAGTACACTTTCATATATTTGTGATATTTAATTATCATAGTCCCTTACTCCCTAATTTCGGCATACCAAAAGTGTTAAAAAATTCTTAATGGAAAAAAATTCAAAAGAAAAGAAAAGCATTATAAAATTGTTAATGGGAAGAAAGTCAAAAGAAAAGAAAAGCAATTGAATCAAAAGCAAAATAATTAAAAGAAAAACAAAAGTAAAGATCAAAAGAAGAAATCAAAGTGATTAAGAAAAAAAGAAGAACAATAAAAAAAATAAAAGTAAAAAGAAATAGAAATCAAGAAAGAAAAGTAAAAGAAAATGTGTGATGAGAGAAGTTGTTTATGTATTAGTTGTTCTATATCTTCTTGAACTTCTCATTTTGAATTAGACTTTTTATTATTTCTTTCATTCATTTCAATCTTCCATTCTTAGTTTATTAGTTTCATTCTTGTTTCTCTAATTCCTATCACATTTGAAATTTGTCTTTATTTCCTTTTATTGTTCCTTTAGTTTTATTCTTTGGACTCATTTGTTGAAATATTGGATTTGATTTATGATAATTGATTATTACAATTGGTGAATTTTGTTGATTGTGTCTTCCTAGAACCTTAAAATGGAAAAAAAAAAAGAAAAGTGGAAAAAGGCAAGAATATGTAAGCTCATTTAAGGGACAAGCTTTAAAGTTAGAATGCAAGCACAAGTGTGAATACCTCTATGTCATGTAAGAATAGTGCTCTTATAAGGTCCCATTCTTTTTCTAACCTTTTCTTGCAAGTGATCCTTTAAATGTTGGGAGAAAATATAAATAATATTAAGTCCAATCTTAGAACTTTACAATAACAAGTAAAGGGAATGACTTTGACATTTGATAAAGAAAAGAATAAACTTAATAGAGTTGAGAGAAAAAATAGGGAAAAGAGAGATAGGAGAAAAAATAAAGGAAATTTTAACGATAAGGAGATAGGTAGTAATAATAAGGAAAGTGATGGTTCTCATAAATTTGAAAGAAGTGAAAAAAGAAGAGGCTAATGGAGGAATAAGAGAAGAAAAAGTGATAGACCAATAAGAGATCGAGTTAATTCTAAATTTGATAACATCAGTATAAAAATCCCTTAATTCTAAGGCAAAAGTGATCTAAACGCTTATTTAGAATAGAAAAAGAAGATAGAATTATTCTTTAATTGCCATAACTATTCCAAAGAAAAGAAAGTTAAACTTGTCCTGATTGGGTTCACGGAGTATACCCTTATTTAGTAGGATCAAATCATAACTAATGTACAAATGAATCATGAAAAACTAATAAGAACTTGGGAGGAGTTGAAATTTGTCATGTGAAAGAGATTTATTCTAAGTCATTATCATTGAGAATTATATCAAAAATTACAAAGCTTCACTCAAGGGTCTAAGAATGTGGAAGACTACCACATATAAATGGAGATTGCCATAATTAGAGTCAAGATAGAGGAGGACTAAGAAGCTACTATAGCTATATTTCTCTATAGTTGAACAAAAAGATTACCAACATAGTAAAGCTTCAACATTATATGGATTTGGAAGAAATGATACATATGGCTATGAAGGTATAAAAATGACTTGAAAAGAAGAGTTCTTCTAAGTATGGTCATGGTTCTAGCATTTCATAGAAACCTTGGGATAAAAAAAAAAGTGAAGAGAAGGAGGACAAAGTCATCAAGTACAAGATTGAATCATCATCTAAACCTAAAGTAGAAAATTTTAAAAGTAAAGGAAAAATTGAAATGCCTTAAAGACATGCTAATGTCCATTGTTTTAGATGCTTAAGGCATGGCCACATTTCTAGTGAATGCCCTAAGGAAAGAGTGATAATGATAAAAGAAGATGGAAAGATTGAATCTACTAGTGATAATGAAGAAGAAGAATCATCTCTTTGCATGAAAGAAAGTGGTGAAGAATTTAAAGGTGCTATGAATAGTAATGCTTTAATGGTTATAAAAGTATTGAGTGTTTAAATCAAGGAAGATAACAAAGATAAAAAAGGAGAATATTTTTTATGTGTAAGATTTTTTCTATATTATTTCTTTCTATTTCATACCTTTTAGTGTGCTACGTATGCTTAATTCCATAAAAATGGCCTTATTTTGTAATTTAGTGTTAGTTTTACAATGTTTTGAATTTGTTCAATTAATATTGAATTTTTATAATATTTCAAATTTTTAATTATATCTTGAGTTCTGGATATTAGATTAGGGTGATATTTATATTGTTGAAAATCTTAAAGAAAGCTCTACAACTTTTATGGTTTGATCAAAGCCTAATTCAAACTTTTAGAAGATCTTATTTAGTTAAAAAGTTAGAGCCCTGTTTCTATCCCAATTAAGTTAGCTTTAGTTTTTAAGATCTATTCAGAGCTCTAAAGTTCTAATTAATATGAAACTAGTGCCTAAAGCATCCTAAGACCTGGTCCAACAATTTTTATATTTGTGTTTGCCAAAATTATGTAGTTTTAATGGTCTTCATTAGGTAGATGTCAAACCTGCAAAATTTTACTATTGTAACTCTTAGATTCCATTATTTTGTAAAATAGATTTTAGGCTTCAAAAATTAGCAAGGGCCTATTTTTGTAATCCTAAGAGGCATATGATTTAGGTTCAATAGGGTTTTAAAGGTTAGCAAGTCAGATATAAGGTTTTATGCCTCTAAAGACAAGATCACATTTACACACTACATAATTCAACAAGATAGTTTTTCTCTTTTTCAAATTTCTTGTTCTTCAGTTATGGAAGGTTAAACTTCTAGTTATTTCAAGGAATTTAAGGCTTATCTCTATTACATTATGATATCCTAATTTATAATGTTGACTTCTTCTAATTAATTTTCCTTTTTTCCTAATTCTTTACATTAATTGCTTGAGATTACATAAGTTAGATGTTATTTGGTATAATTAGTGTTCAATCTTGTGATTTTTGAAATTTTTAATTGATTTTTCTTTTTCAAATTTTTGGCATTGTTGCCAAAAATCCACTTGATTTTATCCTTTCTCATATTTTACTAGCTGTATATAGCATAATTGTTCGAGTATTGTAGTTAATAGTTGTATTTGTTAGTGTTTTGCATGCATTTTATAGTATCTTTCATTTTTTGTATTTTCTTGCATTCTTTGACTATTGTATATTCCTCTACTATAATTCATCATCTTTCATCATATATTACTTTATTCTACACTCTATTGGAGGTTTTTGGCTTTAAGAAACAAGCACCCTCCTAATAGATATGAAAGTTACTAATTTCAATTAAGCAAAAAAAATTTATGATGGTAGAATTGATTTTTCTAATCAAATGTTAGGTGCCATATTTTTGGCTAAATTCCATCATTTTAACCATTTTTTTTAAATTTTTTAAATTTTTTGTTAGATTTTTAAGTTCTGCATGGTTATAGCTTTCATTTTGCGGTGGCCTCATAATTTTTAAAAATACCTAAATATGTTTATTAGATGTGTTTTGAGTGATTTTTCATTTTGCATTAGTGTTATGGTGTTTTTGTGTTTCTATGGTTTTGCCTAGTGTAATCTAATGTAATATAATGCATCTCTAGGAGAGCTGCTGGTGGATTATTATAGTTTAATTTTAAAATAGATAGAAAATTTCATTTATTTTATAGGAATAGAAATATAAATAGTTCTAGCATCCTTACCCCCCATTCTAAACCTTTTCATAATTCTAATAACATAGCAAATAATAGGATTTTGAAGGAATTGACTGCCCCTGATGTTACTTACCAACCTTCAAGCATCTAATATACAGAACTTGATACTAATTTTGAGCTTAAATTTGGTTTAATACGTTTGCTTCCTAGATTTTATGGTCTTATAGGTGAAAACCTTTGTAAGCACTCAAAGAAGGTTCATGTGGTATGCTTAACTATGAAATATCATAGCATTTCAAAAAATCACATTAAATTGAAGGCATTTTCTTTCTCACTTATTGATATAGTCAAGGACTAGTTATACTATTTGTAACTAGGTTCTATTTCAAGTTGGAATGACATGAAGCTACTATTCCTAAAAAAGTTTTTTCTTGCATAAAGAACTACTACAATAAAAAAAAAGATATATGGCATAAGACAAATGAATGGTAAGACATCACATGGATATTAGAAGAGATTCAAGATGTTATGTACAAGCTGTCCTTATCACTAAATCAATGAATAACTCTTCATCTAGAATTTTTATAAAGGATTTATTCTTATAAATAGAAGTATGATTGATGCTATAAGCAGTGGAGCAATAATAGACAAAACTCCTATAGTAGTTAAAGATTTGATTGCAAACATGGTAGCAAACTCTTAACAATTTGCCATAAAAATTATAGCTACTACTAGAAAGGTGCATGAGATGAATTTCTCCATTGGAGAACAGATTAGATGAATTAACATCTCTAGTAAAGCAAATTGCAATAAACCAGCAATAGCAATTTCGAGTTCCTTTTCTTACTAAACTTTATGGCATATGCTCTTGCCTAACTTATCCCATTGATATGTGTCCAATGTTACAAGAAGATGATGGTTAATATTAAGCTTATGTAGCAACAATATTCCCTGGAAAATATTAGCACCAACAATAGCCTAATCAATACCTATAGCAATAAACTAACTAATACCAGTAGCATAATTAATACCCTAATTAGAGAGATAACCAAAACTTCAAATATGGTAGCAATCCTAGCCAATTTCAGCATCATCCTCCTTATAACAAAATGTCACTCAATTTTACTACTAAACCAGAAGCAATTTCATCCTCTTCTTCTTAACCATCTTTTGAAAAATTGGTCAAGCAAATGATAGTAAATAACCTACAATTTCAATAAAGAACAAAGGCCATAATTAACAATTTGTAAACTCATATTGAACAATTATCTTCCACCACTAATGAGCTTAAAGTACAAGGATCAAGTTAATCTTTTAACAATACAAGAAGTAAAGAAGTTGTAATTGCCATTATACTAAGAAGTGACAAGCAAGTTAATAAGCCTTTATCTTCACAACTAGAGAAAAACTATAAACCAGTAAGTAATCAATTAGAAATGAGCAATTCACCAGAAGAGAGCAAATAAAAATAACTAGAAAAAGAGAAAATACATAATGAAAGTAAGGTTAATTCTTTCCTTACCCATCCATCTCCCACTAATTCTTCCATTTCCCTTCCTTTTCTAAGAATAGTTTTTCCATAAAAGAAGATTGAAAATGGCAACCAAATTTTGGAATCCTTTCAAAGGCCTTTACTATATTTGATAAAATAAATTCTAAGGTATGTTAACTTTTTAAAAAATTTATGCATTAATAAGAGAAAATTAAGAGATGATGAGAAAGTAAATGCAGGGGTGAATGTATCTATAATCATTCAAATAAAATTATCAAGAAAATGCAAAGATCTAGACTTATTTACCATTCTATGTATTATAAGGAAAACTAGAATTGAGCATACCATGTTAGACTTAAGAGCTTCAATTAACATCATGCCTCTTTTTATTTTTAATGCTTTGAATTTGGGCCTTTTGAAACAAATAAGAGTGATTGTTCAACTAACAAATAGATTTAACATTTACTTCTTGGGTATTGTTAAGGATATTTTAGTACAGGTTGATAGACTCATTTTTTTAGTAAATTTTTACATCTTAAAGATAAAAATGAGATATTTGATATTCTTTACCTAATCATTCTTGGCCGACTTTTTCAAAATAGAAAAAATCATGATTAATGTTTGAGATGAAATATTAATCATAGAGTTTAATGGTGTCACAACTAAGTTTGACATTTCTAAGGCTATACAAGATAACTCTGTATTCTTTCTTAACATTTTGAAGCCTTTATTGCATGATGTTCCTCTTTCCAATTTTTTTGATATTGCTATTTTTGTTTCTAATTTTTCTAGTCCTAATTCTACTATTTTTTATTTTGCTATTTTTTTATGGTTGTTTATTCTAATATTGTTAGTTCTAACTTTGTTGATTTTAATGTACTGGTTGATGATATTCATGATAATATACTTGATAAATTTTTTGAAAATTTTGAATTTATGGACTCTGTTGATAACCATGAATGCACTTATTATGATGGTGATATTAAGTGTGCCATATATTAGGAGATTTCAATGTTTATAGGAGCTAAGAACAATGTTGTTTCAAAATGTGAAAAAATTGATAAGCATGAAGAAATGCAATGTTCAAAGGTGATTTCTATCACTAACTTAGTACCTTTTATTGATCTTCACAAATTTAAATTTTTAAAGCAACAAGAGTACAATTATATTGATCATTCTAGTCATTGTACTAATCATGTTAAATTCATTATATAGGATGATTTTGAACATTCAAGAAAGAGTGATTTGAGAATAGTACGTAGAGAAATTGTGTTAGATTTTTCTAAGTTACAAAACACCTCTTTAATGTATGAATTAAAGGTTAGCAATTTAGAAGAAAAAAAGGTTGTCAATCCTCATATAAATCTTAATTAAATATATTCAAGCCATGTCTAATAAAAAATATTAAAGAAAGATGCTTCTTAGGAGGTAACCTAAGCTTTTAGATTTGCTTTCTTACTCTTTTCTTTTATTTACTTGTCATTCATTTATTTTTAATAATGTTGATATGCTTTACATTAAGGACAATATAAAATTTAAATGTGGAGAGAGACTTTTAGGATTTATTTTATTTTTTGTGTCTTCATTTAATGCTTTTTAATGCTTTCAAAAAAGGGAAATTTTAAAAAATAAAAAAATATGTTTTTCACTTATTTTTTAGTCTTTTTGAGTCATTTTAGATGCTTTCTATTAATAGAGATTTTACATTTTCTACAAGTAAGATTCAATTGAAGTTAGGTAAGATTAATAACATGATTAAATGAATAATTTTATTTCTTGAAATTGATTGATATAATGATGGATTCTGAATTAATGGGTTGAACTTGGTAGCATGAATTTCCTAATGAGATTTTGAGTTTTATGTTAAAATTTTGTATTATTCTTTTTCCTTCTTATGTGATTTTTTTCCATAATTTATTTTTCTAGAACTTGCTTTAATTCTTTTTAAGATTATATATGCATGTAACTTGCATATGCATATAAAAAAATGATAAAAGCATTTTTTCTTCATTTAAGTTAAAGCCAAATAGTCAACCTAATTTTTTTTTATCTTTATTGAGACCCCTTTGAGCTTAACTACTTTTGCTTTATTAATTAGCCTATGAGCATTTTTCCAATGAAAAATAAGTATCTTTACCTAACTTTAAGGATTAGTAGAGCATTTAAATTTTTGTGAAATGAGTCTTTAGATAAGTGTGAGGCTGTCTAAGTATGTATGTTTTGAAAATTTATTAACTTCAAGTTCAAAAATTGGTTGAAAATAATAAATAAATAAAAATAAAAAAAGAAAGAAGAAGTAAAAAAAGGTAAAAATGTGAAAAAAAAAAAGGCAAAATGAAATTTGAAAAGAAAAGAGAAGAAAATAAAGGAAAATGAAAATTTTTTATGAGTGTTTGAATTTAAATTTGAGTTGTAGTGTTAAGTTATAATTGTTTATGACTAGCTCATATACTTTTGATTCAAATGCTCTATTAATTTCTTTAGTTTTTACTCTTTTATATTCTCATTTTTCCTTTCCTTTTTCCTTAGCCATATTACAACCTTGAACAAAGTCTTTTTTATTTGTGCTATGCATGTGACTTGCGTAGTTGAAATTAGATTATCAGCAAGCATATGGTAAAGCAATTTCATGGAATGAACTTAAGTGAAACACTTACCTTAAACACTTGGGAATTGAAGAATGAATCTTATGAAAATCTATCATGTTGATCTACTTTTTTTGAATGAAATTGTTATGTTAGTTAATTTCAAGTTTGTTAAGATTTTTTTCACGATATGTTATATTTTATGTTAGTTTTATTTATCTCTTGCTTGTGGTTTTATGATTTTGAATTTTTTGGAAAGTAAGTCATTTTTCTTTCTTAGTTTTGAATAAAGTTGTATCTTACTCAAGGATGTACAAGAGTTAAGTGTGGAAAAATTTGATGTATAAAATTTTATCTTTATTATTTCTTTCTATTTCATATCTATTAATGTGTTACATATGCTTAAACTTTTAGAAATGACCTTATTTTGTAATTTGGGGTTGGTTTTGCAATGTTTTGAATTTGTTCAATTAATACTAAAATTTTATATTATTTTAGGTTTTTAGTTATATCTTGAGTTTCATATGTCAGATTAGGATGATCTTTGTATTGTTGGAAAGTTTAAAGAAAGCTTTACAACTTTTGTGTTTGATTAAAGCATACTTCGGACTTTTGGAAGGTCTTATCTAATTGAGAATTTGAAACCCTATCTTTGTCCTAATTGAGCTAGTTTTAGTTTTTAGGTCATATCTAGAACTCTAAAGGTCTAATTAAAGTAAAACAAGATCCAAAGCTTCTTATGTTAGTGTATGCCTTGAGAGCTAATCATAGGATGATTGTATAAGCATACATTGTATTATATTTTCATTATTTATATGAGGCACTTTTAGATTATTATTTCTCTGCATTAAATAAATAAATATAGTAATTTATCCTTAGAGTAATCATTTCTTAAACAATACTCTTAAATGTCCTTAGTTAAGTATCATTGTGAAAGGGATAACAACGATGCATAGAGACTAGTATGTTGGTTGATTGATATAAGATATCAAGTTAACACATAGGTCTATGTTAGAGAATAATTATACTGGACTGACCCGCCATGAGATTGCTACATGGATCATCTTATGAGTGTCATAAGCAACTCTCATAGTGACAGTGATGCATATGGTCTTTTAACTTGAAGTCACCATGATTTTCAACATAGTTATATGCTTTAACACTATCTAACATTAACTTTAATAGGTTAACTTTGAAGACAACGATTGGGTATACTACTAATTATGTAGAGGAATATGAGTGATGTAGATGAGATTTTATCCCTCCTTCTAAAGAAGCAATATCTATGGGCCCTTTGATTGAGTTTGATTATGAAATGCATGGCCATGCTCAAATAAGTCAACATGTGATATTAACCTCATTTGCTTCTTTTTGGTCAACTCATGAATCAAGAAACACAGAGATCGAATTATAAAGGGGGTGACACTTTTCATGCCTTAAGTTCGATCTAGATATCTAAGATAAAAGGGGACTTGATTGCGTAGTCACTGAAAGGTTATGTCAGATCATTGACATTCTCATTACTTAGGTAGCAATGATGCATTGCTAGATGCTGCTTATTTTTTATGATTCTAAAATCATATGCTGCTTATTTTTTATGATTCTAAAATATGATTTTAGAATCATTGCCAACGTGATGGGAATCTATTGGGTCACACACAAAGAATGAATTAAAATTAAAATTAGAGCAATATAATTAGAAATTCTAGTTGGACTATAATTTCTAATTAATGAAAGGATCAATTAGATTGGGCCTTTTGTTAATGTTATATTGCTTAGGGGCCAATTATTAATTAAGTCATAATATTGGACCTAATTAATAATCAGCCCATAATACTCATCTCTCATTAGGGTTTTAATGGGTGTCTATATATATAAGATCCTATTCACCCTCAGATTAATCAACAGATAATCTGGGAGGCATTTTTTAGAGAAAGTAAAATAGGAGACCCTAAACACCTTAGTTTGCTAGCACAAACTTGAGAGGAGAGAGATTCCATCTAACCTAACTTTTGGCTGGAGTTTTGAGATTGTTCTGTATGGATACCATAGAGGTGCAACCACATCAAACGTTGCACTTGTGATCTGGTTCTTCTAGTTTCAATTCTGGTTTGTGTTTTGGAGTGCGGATTGGATTAGAGAACTGGACAGAAGCAGATCGGATTTGCTGAATAGCGGATAGTAGATTATTTGTCAAAAGGTATAAACCTTAATCCATAATCTATGGCATCCTAAATTCACATGGATCCTTAGTGGAAATCATGCAAAATTTTTAATTCTGCTATGCATGTATAATGCGCGATTTCCAGCATCTTAAGATCTGACCCTACAAATTTTATGCTTGTGTTTTATCGAAACTACGCAGTTTTAGTGATCTTACATTAGGTGGAAGTTAGACCTACAAAATGTCATTGCTATAATTTTAGAGTTCATTACTTTGTTAAATAGGTTTTGAGTTTCAAAAATTAGCAAAATCCTTTTTTTATAACCCTAGGAGGCATATTTTCGAGGTCAGCAAGTTAGATATAAGGTTTTATACCCCTAAAGATAATAACACTTTTACACATTACACAATTCAACATTCTTCCAAGTTTCTTATTCTTCAGCCATGGAAGGCTAAACTTCTATGTAATTTAAAGAATTTTAAACTCATCTTTATTGGATTATGAGATCTTAATTTGTAATATTAACTTCTTATAATTAATTTTCGTCTTTCCCTCATTCTTTACGTTAATTACTTGAAATTGTATGAATTGGATATTGATTTGATATAATTGGTGTTTAACCTTGTGATTTTTAATCTTTATTTGTTTTTATGTTAAATTGTGACTTGTTAGTTATGGTTTTTCACATGGGAACATAAGATTAAGAGAATAAATCAAAGCTTTCTATTTTAATCTCTCAATTTAACTGAATTTTATTTTTAAATTAATTTCAATCTAGCTATTTTATGGAGTATCATGGTTGCTTAATCCAACTAATCTTAAATTTAATTGATCAAACTCTAAATGGTCATTTAATGTAGGATTTATAAATTAATGTGAAGGTTTCGAATAATTCAAGGTTAAAGAATCAATTAGAATTGTCAAATATTTTGTGATTTGTGATAAATCCACACTAAGAGCTATCAAATTCTTGAATTAACTATTTTGGTATCATGATTTTCTTTCTATTTTGCTTCTATATTTTATTTCACTTAATGCTAATGTTTTAATTTCATATCAAAACCCTCAAAATTAGTTCTATGTTCTATTTTAAATTCTGTATACTTTTGAATTTGTTTGTATTTTATGTGCATTTTATTTGTATTTTCTATTTTACTTTTATTTGTGTTCATTCTTTTAATGCATAAAGAGCTTAAATAATTATATAATCATCATTAGTAAATAATTAAAAAAGGATATATCAAAGGATCACTAGAGGTACAAACTTATTTGCCATCCTATATTGTATTCTTTTTAGCAAACCAATATTAATTAATTTTGAGGTGTTGCAATGCACGTATGATCTTCCATACTTAATGCCAAGTTATAGGAAAAATTTGCAACTTAATCATTGAAAGTGGTAGATGTGCTAATGTGGTTAGCACTATCATAGTTGAGAAATTAAGTTTTCCTACCTTAAAACATTCCACATCTTACAAACAATAATGGTTGAATAATAGTAAGGAGGTTAGAGTGACTAAACAAGTGTTAATTGCATTCACCATTGGTACATATCATGATAAGGTATTATGTGATGTGGTCCTTATGCATTTTTGTTATATATTGCTTGGGAGATCAAGATGGTTCGATAAGAAAGTTACTTATGATGAGGTTCTTAATAGATATAAATTTAAGATGAAAAATGACCTTTTTATCTTTGTCACTAAAATAAGTATAAAAAGATCAAATAAAAATGAAAAAGAAGAAAAAAGTGAGAAAAAGTTGAAAATGAGAAAAAAAAAAGAGTTTGTAAGAAAACAAAAAGAAGAAAAATAAGAAAGATAGGTGTTTAAAATAAGAGAGAGGAAAAAACAAGTTAAATATCTTTGCAAGAATGAGTAATATGAGGAGTGCTTGCTATGATGATAGGCCAATATTTGTATTCTTATACAAAGAAGTCTACATTACTACTAACCAAGAAACTCCTATTTTATTTAATGCTATTCATTCTTTTGCGTAAAAATTTGAAAAGGTATTACCTAAATATGTGCTAAGAGAATTGCCACCTAAGAAAGGAATTGAACATCAAATTGACTTTATTCTAGGTGCTTTTATTCCAAACTAGCCCACTTATAAAACAAATCTAGAAGAAGCCAAAGAGATCCAAAAGCAAATAGAGGATCTTATATCCAAGGGATACATTAGAAAAAGTATAAGCCTATATGCTATATCAGTTTTGCTAATGCCAAAAAAGGATGGGTCTTAGAGAATTTGTGTTAATTGTCAAGCAATCAACAAAATCATTATAAAATATAGATGTCCTTCTCTTAAGCTTAATAATATGTTAAATGGATTGCATGGCTCATATGTGTTTTCTAAAATTAATTTGAAACAAAATTACTATCAAATTAAAATGAGATAGGGTGATGAATGGAAAACTATATTTAAGATAAAACATGGTTTGTACAAGTAGTTTATTATGCCTTTTATTTTATCTAATGTACTCAGTACTTTTATGAGATTGATAAACCAAGTTTTGCACCCTTTCATTAGAAAGTTTACTATTTTTTATTTTGATGACATCCTTGTTCATAAAAAATGTTAATGACCATGTTGTGCATTTAAGAAATGTCTTTCAAATTTTAAAAGAAGAAAAATTGAATGCCAATACGGAGAAATGTTCTTTTTGTTTAGAGAAAGTTATTTTCTTAAGCTATGTTATTAATAGCTAAGAAATTGAAATGGATGAAGAGAGAGTTAGAGCAATTTAAGAGTGGCCTGCCCCTAAAAGTGCTAGTGAGGCAAGAAGTTTTCATAGGTTAGTTAGATTTTATAAGAGGTTTGTTAAAAATTTTAATGCCCTTGCTACCTTTTTAAATGAATTGATTAAGAAAAATGTGAGTTTTCATTGAAGAAAAGACCAAGAAAATCTTTTACTTTGTTAAAAGAAAGGTTAACTTCCCCACATTTGTCTGCTCTTCTTAACTTCACAAAACCTTTTGAAATTAAGTGTAATGCCTCAAGTGTAGGCATTGGAACTATATTATTATAAGAAAGAAGGCCAATTGCTTATTCTAGTGAGAAGCTAAATGGAATAGCTTTCAATTACCCTGCCTATAGGGAAGAACTCTATGCTTTGGTTTAGGCTTTTAAGACATAGCAACATTACCTATGGCCGAAAGAGTTTGTCATTCATACCAATTATAAAGCCTTGAAGCATTTATAGACTAAAGAAAGTTAAATATGAGAAATGCAAAATAGATAAAATTCATTGAATCATTTCCCTATGTAATTCAATATAAGCAAAGTAAAGATAATGTAGTCACTGATGCATTATCCCTAAATTGTTAGGATATGAACATTTAAAAGACTTGTATGAGAATGATGATGATTTCCTTAGTATTTTTCAAGCATGTAAAAAGAAAGTCTTTGGGAAATTTTATAGTCAAGTCTATTTCATGTTTAAAAAGAACAAATTATGCATGCTTAAGAGTTCTCTCAAAGATTTCTTTATGAAATAAGCTTATAGTAGAGGGTTAATGGGACATTTTAGCATAAAAAAGACTCTAGACATCTTGTGTGGACATTTCTTTAGCTTAATATAAGGCATGATATTGAGAAGCTTTGTACTAATTATGTTACTTACAAGTAAGCAAAATCAAGAGTGATGCCATATTGTTAATATACCTCACTCCTCATTTCTAATGAGCTTTAGACTAACATATATATTGATTTTGTTTTACGTTTGCTAGGTCCAAGAAAGGAAGAGACCTTTTGTTTGTTATGGCTAACATATTTTCAAAGGTAGCTCACTTTATGCCATGCCGTAAAATTGATGATGCAACAAACATAGCAAATTTTTTCTTTAAAGAAATGGTAAGACTTCATGGAGTGCTAAGGAGCATTGTTTCAAATTAAGATCTAAAGTTTTTGAGCTTCTTTTGGAAAGTTATATGGAATAAGTTAGAAACCAAGTTGTTGTTTTCAATAACTTATCATCCACAAACATATAGACAAACTGAGCTAGTAAACAAAACTTTAACTATTTTATTGTTCTTTATTATACATGAGAATTTGAAAAATTAGGAGAATTATTTGCCTTATGTTAAGTTTACATATAATAAAAGTGTTCATTTTGCTATACAATTTCCCATATTTAATGTTATTTATGATTTTAATCCACTAACTCCTTTGGATTTATTGCCATTGCTTATTGATGAGAGGTCTAGATTAAATTAAGGGAGGAAAGTGAAATTAATTAGAAAGTTACATGAGCAATTAAGAGTAAACATTAAGAAAAAGACTTCCTAATACGTCTAAAAAGCTAACAAGGAATGAAAGAAAATTATGTTTAAACTAAGAGACTTAGTTTGGGTGCACATAAGAAAAGAAAGGTTTCCAACCTAAAGTAAATCTAAAGAGGAGATGATCTTTTCCAAGTACTTAAGAAGATCAATAACTATGCTTACATGCTAGAACTTCCTAGTAAGTATAGAGCTAGTGTTACTTTCAATATTGTTGATTTATCTTTATTTGATGTAGGTCTGAATTCAAGGATGAATCCTTTTCAAGAAAGAAGGATGATGCTATCTTAAGGACTATGGAAGAGCATTTACATTTGCTAGGGAGACTAATCACAAGGAATAAGGCAAAAAAGATAAAAGAAGCCCTTCAAGGACTTGAGAGCATGAGGATGGAGGCCTAAAAGGATCCAATAAGTGGATTTCTTACATTTTAGCAATTGAAAACTAGTAGTCGATAACATATGGAATTTGTCTTCACCTATAAGTACTCGCCTACTATACTTGAATACTTGCCTTAATTCTGAACAGCACTCAAATAGAGGACCCGAGTACCTTATGACAAAATCCATTCATTTTAGCTAATTAGGCTTTAAATTAATTGCTTCTTATGGGTTAAGCCATTTAGGTTTAATGTCAATTATATATGCTTGGCCCATTATTTTTAATACTTTAGTTAGATAAATTATGGTTTAATTTATATGTTAATGTTAGGCTCATTTGTGTTTAATTGAGCTTAATCAACTTAATATCATTTCTAACTATATAAAAAGGCTTGTTTCTCATCAAACATAGCTTTAGATGATAAATTTGAGATTAAATTTAAGAGAAGAGTTTTTCTTTAAGGTTTTTATAAGAATTTTAAGACTTGTCAAAGGATTCATCCTTTATTATATTTACCTTTATCACTTATCACTTTTTTGAAGTGTAACATGATTCTTTTATCCATTTTTCATTTTTTTCTAATTTTTTGGACAATCTTTAGGATTTCTAAATTGTTCCTTAGGTGCTTATTATTTCATGGTTTAAGCCCATCATTAAAGAAGGGATGGAAGTACTTATAAATTTGAGAATCTATAACCTATGGCTACCAAATTCCAAATAGTGGAACATCAAAATGATGCATAGTTTATTCATAGTTGAAAAGGTTGGATGAATGATCTAGTTAATGATCTTTAAAAAGGCTTTGACGAGATGAAATAGATGTTGGAGACTTCATACAAGTTCATTATGACATCTATTTATCATGATAGCAATTATTTTCTACCTAATGAATATTTTGTGAAAGTTTAGAACACTCTTTGGAAATCCATCATCCATTACCATTTAAAGGTATCCTTATAGAGGTTTGAACATGGGCTGATTCCTAGTAAGAAGAGAATTCAATAGTTTGCCAACCTTTAGGACATGAAATGCATGCTATGCTATTAAGAGGAAGATATTGACCTTTATGTTTTAACTAGATGCGATCTTGTAGGAATGCTTTAATTTTATATTCAAGGAATTCATATTTTACAAGTCCTTTTTGCTTTTTGTATAGGAATATCTAGAGGCTATTATTAACATCAATGAAAATTTAATCCCAATGAGCACACCTATAACTTACAATTTCAAAGTTTTAGCTAGAGAAGTGTTTATAACACAACAATTATAAGAGGCAAGGAATGTTCTAGTTTTTGTAGGGCTTCCACCATGTATAGACATGCTTATGGTGCTAGTGGAAGATACTTGCAGATGATACAAATATGGGTTCAAGGCAAGGATGCATTATTTCTAAAGATTGGCTATAAGTGTGGATGCCATTATATTCAAACTGCTTGAAGATTAACATGGATGCTACTTAGCATAATAAAGAGATAATGGTTACAATTTTATTGTATGATAAGATTAAGATCATGATGGGAATATGGTTTAAAAGACTATCTATGGCTTTAAGTGAGGAGGTAGAGGCATATACAATCCTTAAAGCTTACAAAGTAGTTGACATCTCGGACTATCCTAAGATTTTGATTGAATTGGATTGTAAAATAGTAGTTAAAACAATCTTAACCTTTATTATTTGTCCTCATAAAATATTAGGAATGGTGGAAGATATTTGGTTGTATTTAGAAACTTCAACTTGTTTGTCTAATATGTGTGTTTCTAGGATTGCAAGTGGTGCAATTCATAAAAGGGGCAAATGGGTTTAAAATGTAATTAAGAGTGGGGCTAGGTCTGTTAGTGAGATTCCTCCTATAGTAGATAAGGCATGTATTCATAATTTAGACATTGGTTTTGGCTAAATAAATTTCCTTTCCACCAAAAAAAGTGAACCCTTATTAATTCATTATAAAATTAAGATTGAATAGAATTTATATATTATAATTATTATGTGATGATTATGAAAATAATTTTTTTATTAACTCCATTAATATTATGTAATAATGTGAATATAAAATTTAAGTTAACACTTATATTTTATTTTATGTTTGTTGATCAATTTGACCCATTGATGAACATTATAAAAATTTTACATGTATATTTATGTAAATTCAAGAAAAAGAGACATACCATTGAGTAACTTTTTATTAAATGAACTAATTCATTTGTAAAAATTAAAATTTTTTGAATATGCATTTACTATTATAAGTATGATCCCTAATTTTTTTCTTAATATTCATATTTACACATGTATAATTATTTATTGTAATTGAATTCAATCACTTTAGTTTTATTTCTTCATTAATCTCTATATAATATATTAGTTGTAATATTTCTTATCTTTTATTATAAAAATGTCATTCATATAACTTGTCACATATCAATTTGTCATTTCTTCTTAACAAATATTATGCTACGGTAAGCCGCACTCACACAATCAATCTCTTCTTAATGAAAATTGCACCATGGTAGGTTACACTCGCTTAATTAGTACAAGAGATTGAATCTCTTATTTATATATAATAATTTACATTAAATTGAGAAAAAATCCCTAATTTTTTTCTTTATTTATTATATTTCATAATCTCTCTAATTTCTTTATCTAATTTTCCAAATTTTCTAGTTTTCATGTATTGTCTTTGGAGTAATCTCTATGATATCTTTCTCTTATTTGTTGCATTTTTATATTCTCTCTTATCTCAATCATATTTGATTTACATTAATAATTTTGATTAAATTAAAATTTAAAAATTTTAATTAACAAATTAAATTAGACTCAATATTAATAATTACTAAAAAATTAGTCGATAAAATTATGTAAATAGTTATGTTAGAATATTTTTTTTCCTTTTAGATAAACTAGTGATTACATATATTAATTAATGATTAAGCTATATTTTCTTCAATAAAACTTTTAAAATTCATTAATGTTAAATTTCATATGAATTTTAAAAGTAGGATACATAATATGAAATTTTAATTTTAATTTTAATTATTTTAATATAATTATTTAATACTTAATATAAATAAAGTATTTATATGAAATTTTCCTAATTATTTACTCCTTCATTTATTTTTATCTATTAATTAGGTAAATGCATAAGAATTAAAGAAGGCAATTATTAAATGCAATTTTAGAAGAAAAGAATTTTAATTTACAAATTTGTTCATTATTAAAGATCAATAATCAGTATATAAAGTGATTGCTTATTTATTAGGATATTAAAAGTAAAATTAAAAAATCAATAATTTTATTTTTATTTTCTAAATATATATATAAATAATAAAATACGTATCTAAAATAATAAATAAAATAGAATGGATAAAGTCATACATAATTTAGAATTAATTTTGATAAAATTCCAAATCCATAAATAACAATATAATTTTTAAATATAAAAAATATATAATTTAAATTTGAAATAATTTTCAAGAAAAATCTATATTTAATCATATTTAACTATATATACATATTATTCTCTCCAACGGATAATAAGTAAAGAACAACTAAACCATTACTTGATAAAACATGCAATTTAATTGAAATAATTTTGAAGAAAACCATGTTTAATCATATTCAACTATATATATTTTATTGTCTCCAAAGAATATTAAGTAAAGAATAATTAAAAGCATTAATCGATAATAATGTAAATGATAATTCAAATATTATTATTAATATAGTATTTAAAGAAGTCTACCAAAATTTATAATTTCATATAAATATAATCTCAACTCTTATTCTTCAAACAACTTCACTTTTTCAAAAATAGTTGAAAAGATATATTTACAATAAATAGATTAATAATATTTTTTAAAATTTATTCACATATAATAAATCTTAATTAATTAATAAATATATTTGCATCCATGCTAATTCATAACAAAGTGGGATAATTCCAATATCACAACTAATATTGTATTCAAGGAAGTATTTCAAAATTATGAACTATTCAATATAAATATAATTTTATATCTTTCTTTACAAGAGATATTTGATCATACAGTGTTCATAACATAAAATTATCAAGTGATATATTCGTTGGAATATTAACTTTTGGTTAAGCAAAATTGCAAGTTGTACATCACACAGGTTATAATTTAGTTTGTCATATAATAATAAAAAATAATGTGGTATTATTACCTTTTTATTATGCATTATCAAAAATATAAAAATTTAATATGATGACTATAAATTTTATAAATTAATGCTATAATATTTATTGATAACCTTAATATTTAAATTTAATTCACTATTAGTATCAAAACCTTCTTATTAACATATTATCTTCTTACTTATTAGTATTATAAAGAATAGTACATTTCTAGTGGATCAAATATTAACTATAATCTTAATAATTAACAAATATTTTTAATTATATTTATTAACATTTACATTATAAATTTCAATGAATAACTTTTATCTAAAAACAAAAATTATTAGATATTTTTCTTTCAATAAAAGAATTTTGCATAAACCAATTAAAATTAAATATGTTGTTTTAATTTATACTTATTTACTAAAATAAGATTGAGATTGAAATTCTATTGATTCAAGTCAAATTTAAATTAGGAAGAAATACAAATTCCCTCCGTAAAGTTTGATGAAATAACATCTGATACATAAAATTTTATAGGCTACATTTTACTCCCTCTATGTTTGGATTACACTAAAATGTTAAGTAAACTATTAAAGATTAATGCCAAAATGTTGATGCTATACACCTACCTCAACTTTTGGATTTCCTTCACCGATACTATACAAATTCATGGAGACTAACTAAAGAGGACACGAAATCCTTTTGAGAAATAGTTATAATAAGGTCATCAAGATAATATGAAAAAGCAACATTATCACTTTTAGTTCAAAAAATGTTGAATGCTACAAAATTATCATTTTCTTTATGCTTTCTTCATCTCATTATTTTGCTTTATTTCATTATATATATATATATATATACACGCTCACGCACATCATCTTGAAGTCTAAAACAATTTGATTAGTATCTAAAGAGAGATTTTAACTTCAATGCACTAATTTTAAAGTTCATTATTAGACTTAAAAGCTTGAATTTATTGATCTACACAAGTTAAATAAAATTTAATAGTTCGGCCATTGATGCACCATAAAATAGCACATCTTAATCATTACCTAGTATCCATTACTTTGCTAAATTTAGAAAACTTGTGCCTAATGTTAGAGTTAGAAGTAATTCATCTTCTTCCATGACATTCCACTACATTAATCCTTTGTTTGGCTTAACTAAAGTAAGATTTCATTTTATTTTCATATAATTTTTTAAATAATATTTATCTTTAAGTAAAAATAAATTTTATTTTGACTCTATTTATTTTGATGAAAAATATTTTCCATGAAATGGATTTCATTATGTTACATTTTACTGAACATGTTTTCAAACAAAATTGTTTCCTTTACAATTCCTATTATAATTACATTTGTATTATTATAAAATCCATCAAATTTAGTAAGAATTTTACTAGAACTATTTTATCTTGCCTAAACACATATTATATAAAAAGATTTATAATTTTTATAGTTTCTAAATTATAACACTCATCTATAAATAAACTAGAATATTTTTTCTAATATTATATTTACCATGATATCATTAAAATCTACATTGAATTTCATATATTTTTAATACATTCTGAAAAAATTTATTGATAAACAAATTGAAATTATCATTTTTTATACTTTCTAAATTATAACACTCATCTATAAATAAATTAGAATTAACTTGATTAAAATGAAATGAAATGAATTAATTCTTGAAAATTTTGATATTAAGTAAATCTAAATTTTAGATTCCTTGCTGGACCCCTTTTCACCACCATAAAATCAAACCTAAATTTATTTTAAATTCCTCGTGTCTAAATAAAGGAGTATTTTGTATGTGAATGTCTATGTATTGTGATTAAAAAAATAGATATTTAGAGTCATGGTAATCAAAGAAAGTAACTTCCTCTTTAAAAAAAAGAAAATTATCTTCTATTAAACTTCTTACATCAAATATTGACATATAAATCATTTTTCACTATCTTGATAATTTATAACTATATTCTTGTGCAATTTTTTTTTTTGCAAATAAAACCTTAATTCAAAATCAATTCCTAAAATCAAAATATAAGAAATATGCTTAATGAAAATTTAAAAGGAAATTTAGTAAAAAAATTAATGATTAAGCAAAATTTAGAAGAATAATAGTCAATGTTGGATAAAGGGTCTAAATAAAAGAAATTGATAAGGTTGAATGAAGAAGCATATTATGGCACATTTGGCTTACTATTAATTTTAAGTTAACATTTTCAATGTAACACAAATATTAAGAAGGTAAAGTGTAACATTTGAAAGCTTATGTAATAAATTTGTTAGTTAATGAAACTTCAAGGAGGTGATATGTAATTTCCCCTTTAAATTAATTTTTTTTCTAATAATAGTGCAATTTTATTCCAATAACTTATAAACACAGGATCAGTCCATATAAGGTGAGATATTCAACTGAACAAATGAGTTCAGCATTAGAGGAAGTTGAGACATACAGCTAGTGCCACATCTAATAAAATGGCTAATTCATTTTGAAGTTTCATAAGTAATAACATTGTTTGCCGAAGAACACCATAACAATTCTAAGTTTTGAGTAATTAACAATAAATTAACCACCATCTTAAATGTTAGATTGACTTTCCAAGGGCATTCCATCCTTCCTTTTAAAACCTCTACCACAATTTTGCAATGGGTTTCGATCTGAACAAATAAGTCTAGGTGTTTAAAAGTAATCATAATAGCTTTATGAATAGCTAGTAATTTTATTCCTTGGGAAGATGTACACTCACAAATATCATACCATATGCCTAAACAAAATTTCTAGCAATCACAACTATTAACTTGAGTCCATCGACCCATGCTACATCTATGTTAAACATAAAAATGATTGTACATGGTGTTATTAACTTATGTGTCTTAATAAGGTTTTAGTTTGATACTGATTAATCATGCTAGGCCATGTATAGCCTGATTTAAGATTATTCATATAAATTTACAATGAATGTGATGTTGAGAGCTTATGCTCCTTGTGAATTAAATGTTATATGCTTATGTATCTTGTCTATGATGAAAAATCTAATTATGATGAGAATTGTGCCATGATAGGCAAAAAAATGTTATGATAGGGGTGAATTAGATTATGATAAGATTAAAGCATTAGGATTTATGTGCAATTTTATGCATTAAGATTTGTATGCAATGTTTACAAGGGAATAAGGATGGTTGAAAAGGCACAATAATGGAGTTTGTAAAGGGATAAGATTGATCCAAGGGGCATTAAAAGGAAACTTGTTTAATATCTATATTCAATGTTATTGCTGCTTAATACCATTGAAATTTCCTATTGTCCCTTATTGATTTATGTTCCAAACATGTAATGATTGGATATGTGAATTTATAAACATTAGTTGATTACTTATAATGTGATCCTCCCTTAAGAATTAGATTAATGCAAACCAAGAGAAAGTAATGGACATAATTATATGGTATGTCCATAACTATGATCCAATATAGTGTAAGTCCATTTATATTTCATCTTGGTATAGGTTGTTATTAAGTAAATCATCCTTAGGTATAAAAGTAAAAAAGCTAGTTAAAAGTAGACTTGTGGTGTTTGATAAATACTTATAACTATTAAAATAAATTTAAACATTTCAATATAATTTTAGTTGGAATAATGTTATCAACAAATCCTTATTCAATTACTCACTGAATTTTTAGGAAACTCATAAATTCTTTTCTTTCTTGTCTCTTGGAAATTATTTTCCCCTTAAGTGCCTAGCTGCAATGAATAGGATGAAAGTAAGTTTGCTTGAGAACTTTAGTGTCAAGGTAAGTATTGAGACAGTTAGAAAAATTTTGCATAATGATATATTTATCCAATTTGCACTTGCAATTTGAAAAATACATACCTTTTTAAATTATAACATACTCACATAAGAAGCATAGCATTTGAATGAAGCTTAGGTTAGGCCAGTAGGTGGTCACCCTTATTGACTTCTTTACTAGTCACATGCCTTAAGGTTAAATCATGATAAGTATAATACTTGTAGAATTCAAGGATCAATTCTTTTAATAGGGAGAACTCATAATATCTGAATCCTTTTCTAAGTAATTTTTATGAATTTCAAATTTTCAAAGTACACAATTTAATCATTTTGGTTATTCTCAAAATTATTTTTATACTCTAGTAATTATTGAAAGTGAAATGCTTATTTGAATAATAAATTTATAATTTTTTATTTATTTTATATCATGTTAAAATATGGATATTTAAATTTCTATTGGATAACATTATTATAATTTTATTTAATTAATGTATTATCCAAAATTTTCCTTTAATATTTATATCATATTTCTTTTACTGAACTAGAAATATTTCAAATTTTTAGTGAAAAGTTTATAGAATACTTGTATAAGTTTAGATTCATAAAATTTCTAGAACACTTATTCTATATTCTTAAATTTATGAAATTAGTATAGAAATTGTTAGAAATAAAGAAAGAAATAAAAAGGTTGAAAATTAATAGTGAATAGCCATGATTTGGTGATGTTAAGGTCTTTTAATATAAGTGGTCAAGATCAAATATGCATAGGACTAAGTAACACCTAAAACATAATGCAAAAACTCTTACCTTGTTTTTTACTTTCTCCCACATTTTCTCCCTCGTCACTCTTTCTCCATATCCCACTCTCTCACTTTCCTTCATCTCTTTCTCTTACTTTACCTTGTCACTACACATTGTGGCTATGTTGTCACCTTCCAATGTAATTGCTTCTAACTAGCAACATAATGGTAGTGTGGAGAAAAGTTGCTAAAATGTGATTATGAGGTGGCCAATGCCCTCTTATCCCGATAGAGATGCACCACTCTTCTAAGGTAGCCTCTTATAGAGGAGGTAAGTTAATCTCAAGCATAAGTTTTAATATTTTATGTATTTTAATGCTCAATCCAAGAATTCTAACTTTAATACAAAATTCTAGCATTTTAAATATAATCTTGGGAAAATAAAGGAATTTATGATTTAGTGTATTAGAATGGATTGTTTAGTACATCGATAAAGGGTTGTAGGAAAAGAAATAATTGTTTTGTGCTACTTTATGACTTGTTCTCATAAATTAATAGGTAACTAGTAAAGTTAGCAATATGAGATGCTTTGGAAATTCAAGAAGAAAAATAGTGTTTAAGGTGAATCTATGCTTTACTTAAATATAATATTTTTGGATTCTATATTTTTATATAATTACTTATCCAAATATATGTGTGTGTGTGTGTGTGTGTGTATATAATCATATATTTAAATTCATACATGGTTTAAATACATGAAATTTTTTATATTGATTAAATAATGCCTTATTAATATGATAGGTTAATTAGCTTTGTTATACACATTGGAAATATAAATATAAACTATAACTTGATGTTTAATAGCTTTTTGAGGCTATGCTACAAAGGCATGTCATTGATATTATTTAGCTTGTGGTGTATATATTCTCTATTTATATAATTTATTTTACTATTATTAAGTGGATATTCATGAGCATGCAATGAAGCCATAACACTACTATTAAATATTATTAGTTGATTAAGGATGAGTTATGGTGATGAATAAAGTAATATGTTGTGATTGATTTGTTAAGATAATATTGAAGTTGATTCAGATTTGATTAATGCATTACAAAGTTTGATTATAAATGAAATATGATGATATTGTACTATAAATTGTGATTTCATTGTGAATGTGATGCCACGAGTGTTGTTGAAAATGATGAGTTGGAGATGAATGTAATCATCTCGTGATATATGCACTAGATCCATGTGCCAGATTGTTATAGTTAGGTCATAATATAACCTTAAAAGGATAAGGTTAGAGCTTGTTATAGTTAGTGTAATATGTCTCTCAAACTTATAAGGGATGAAAATAATAGGAGTCATAAAGAGATTTACTTGTTTTCTTATCTTTACATATGTATATCTTGTGTGCAATGATAGTGATTCGAATATACTAATGTGTTGATGTAATTATGTTCACATAACCATTTGGTTAAGTTATCGAGGCTATTAAAAATTCATGATATGGATTTGAGGGGGGTATGAACTTATCTAAAAGTTTTACTATCTTATGTTTTATATGTGTAACTATATGGGATTCTACTAAATCCTAAGCATTTTACTCATTTTCAATAGGAAGTAAGACATTAATTGTTTGACTATTCATTTATTATTTGAATTTTTTATTTTATTTACTCTTATTTAATTTTATTTTTAAATTTTAGTAAATATATGCTCACTAAATTCTTTTAACTCACTCCTTTTATTACTAACATTTTTTAGGTTAAAGTTAATTTATTAGGATCTTGCTACCCTTTTAGAGATCAATGAGAATATTGTCAAAGAATTTGATAGTTAGATAATAATTTGAGTACATTTGTGTCTAAGTGATCATTATGTGGAATATGTTTACTTTCATGCATGTTCTATGGTTCTTTGTATGTCTACGTTACAAGTTTTAAAACATCAAGGCATGTGACCCTCAAAAATCACATGAAAATAAAGGAAACTTATTATGTTTTTCCTTTAAAAATGGTAGCTAAGATTTATGTCATAAATGTTGTTTACATGGATATAATATAATTCTATTAAGTTAGAGCTACAAGGCTAGTATGTAAGGATTGTGAGAAGCCACTCGTGTGGTTTGCTACACCATTCACATGCCCAAGGTTTAAGTTGTGAGACTTTGTTTAAGGCTCATTAACATTTTCCAAAACCCTTTCTTGAAATAAAAGGTTTTGATGAATAATTGCAGAAGATGAAACCATATTGTTATAAATAAAAAAAAGTGGTAAGATAATACTACTTTTTAATTGCATAAACAAAGAATGTTAAAAACTTTGTCCTTTAATTAGGTCCTAATAGGCATACCAATTTGTTTTATTCAAAAATTAAATAGTGATTTTGAATTTTTTAATTCAACAAAAGTAATGAGTTTTTTTTTCAGTAAGCTAATGAAATTCTAAGTAGAATTAACATAATGCAAGTAAAAGTAGCTAACAAAATGAGTTAATGGCACACAAATATGTAAATGAGCGTAAATGCACATAAAAATACCCAAAGAAAGTGCACTACAAGAAATTTTGAAATAAGCAAGAGTTATTTTCGTCGCTAAATGTTTAATGTCCCTTGCTAATTTAAATTTAACAATGAATGAAAATCCCCACAAAACCCTTGAAAAAACCTTCCTTACTAAAATTAAAGAAGGAATATAATGATCATTGCTAAAATTTATTGATGCATAAGAGCCCTTGCTAATATGGAATAATCTATCACTAATTGTTTTCCTAGACATATTTGATGATATGAATTCCAAGAGTGAATAAGAGCTTCCACACTCACCACAAGTTCTAATGACAAAGGTTAAGGCTAAGAAGATCAATAAAGGACTCCAAAAGCTTATAAGAAGAGTTTAGATGCAAGAAAGAGCAAGGTTGTAAGAGCATAAAAGAACTTATTAAAAGACTTTAGATGCAAGTACTTGAGGTTTTATGCATACCAAATTTGAGGAGCATTGTTCCTCATTATTACATTTTTTGGCTTTAGTGAATTTAAAAACTCTTTGAAAGCTTTTCCTTTTAATGGTTCTCACTAAAACTTTAGACTCATCAACATTTATTCAACTCTTACAGCATCAAACCTTTATCAAAAGCTTAACATCTTTTATGGCACAATCTCTTCTCATTGATCATTTTTGTTCCTTTTTTTAAGTGTGGTGTGATTTTCTTTCTTTTTTTATTTGATTACGAGATTTAGGATAATCTAACCGTAGGAATTCATATCATTTGATATTTAAAGCAATAATTTCTTAAATTCTCAAGTTATGTTCTTCATTTCTTAGCTTTTTTGTTTAATTTCTTCATTTTTGGTTTTTTTGATCTGGTTTAGTGCAATTTATGCTATTATTTTGTTTTAATTTTTATTTTTATTCATCTTATTGTTCCTTGTTGAATTTGTACTTAATTTCAAGTTTAAATCCTTATTGTTCATCAAATTATGTTTCTTTATTTGGTATTTTTGCATAATTATGCTAAATTTATTGATTTAAGTTCATTTTATAAGTTAATTTTATGTTTTAGCTTGTTTTTTATTCAATCCTTGAATCCATTATTGTTCCTTACTTTTTTTATGAATATATACAAATTTCAGTTTCATTTTATGATGACTTGATTTTTAGGTATCATGACTAACATAGAGATATCTAATTAGTGTAGATCTATTAACGAAATACCTTTACAAGCTTTTACACTTTACAAATTTCTCACCATTTTACTTATTATAATATAGAAGGAAAAATACTTATAGTAATATAAGCATTAAAACACATAGATGTAAGAGAAAACCAATTTATATTGATATATGTGATAAAGATAATATATATAGAGAGAGAGAGGAGTTTAGAAAGTGCACAAAATATATTATTATTAATATATATAACGCTCTGAAAAGCAATACTCCAAGCTAAATAAACCAAACCATTTTATAAACTATTCTTTTGGTATGCCTTTGTAGAGTAAGGAAAGGATCCAATACATATGTCCATTTGCCCCATCACAACCATGATCTATGTTTACAAAAGAAACAATACATATAAGTATTAAAGAATACTTGGTGAATGGCTACTTTCATCCTTTTTTCTAAAGAGTCTTCGCTATAAAAAATTATGTATGTATTAATAAATTTAAACAATCACTACAAAATAAATTTTTAATAATATTTTCCTTTAAAATAATACTTGTTCAAATTATTGAGTCAAATAGCTATAATTGGGACTCGAATTTCCCTTTTATAACTTCAATCTTGCCTTAAGCCCCTCCACCTTAATAACATGTTACATGAAGATTGCATATTTTTCCCACACATCACAAATAAGTATCAAGCCATTAAATCATTTATAAGATGAACATTTATACTCACAATAAGCAATGATGGGATACTAGAGGCATCAATCATGATGGGACAACATAGGCATAAATCATATTGGAACACCGTAAGCATCAACCATGATGGGACATTGTAGGCATCAACCATGCATTTCATTGTCACATATGGGTATGATCAAAATACTAACTTAGCAATAAGCATTTTATTAAAATTTTCTAACAATAACTATGACATATGAATGTCTTAAGACTAAAGGCACATTAAGTATTAAGTGTATGATATTATTTCAAAACATATTTTGTAAACCTAAAAGCTTTACTAGACCATAAAGAGGTATTCATGAGTAGATCCCCTTTTCACCATTCAAACTCATTTAGACTTTCATAAAAAATGCTTCTAAGACTCATAACTTTTTATTAACCCATTGAAAAACATCAAAGGTCAATTATCTTACACTATTATGGTTCCTTGGTATTGTTTATACAAAAGTCAAAGCATATTCCTAAAACAAGGCCAATGTGGAGTGTCATGTAATAGAAGGTCTTTTCTAATATACAAACCACTTCCATAAATCACTAAATTTTGATATAACCTCCCTAATATGTGAAAAAATATATAACATTAATTAAATCTCAAAAATCTTATGGTTGGAGCGGTCAAATAATTTTATTTTTGTGAAAGTCTAGAATTAGGACTGCATTGGAACACTTAAAATATAGAATTTTGTTACACAACCAAATGAACTCCAAATACTACCAAATTTGGCTATTAACTTCTTAACATATGGAAGGGCAAAGAAACAAATTTTGATTATTTTCATCAATCATTTGGTTGTCCAAATATCCTAAAAAAAAGCAAAACTTACCAGTGTCCTTTTCTAACTTCATTTCACATAGGCTTATAAATATTCACTTTTCATATTCCTAAAATTTTCCAAAATTTTATTCAAATTTCATAAAATTATTTTTTACGTTAAAATATTAAAATTTAAAATTAAAATAAATCCCAAATATGATTTCAAAAGCATAAATAGAAACATGTTGATAAACCCCTTTAATAGAATTTTATTTCTAAATTTTCTTATGACCATCTTCCAATCTATTTTGGTAAAACTTCTTCCACTAATTTTATGAACCTAATAACATCCTAATATCATTAAACAACATTTAAAAGGGCACAAAAATTAAAACCATACCTTCATACGTGACCATACATAAAAATCATAACAATATCAACATTAATCATCATATTTATCACTTTTCATAGAAACATTTTAAAGAAAAAGGGTAGT
Organism: Sindora glabra; assembly: GCA_020226215.1. Taxonomy (NCBI): domain Eukaryota; kingdom Viridiplantae; phylum Streptophyta; class Magnoliopsida; order Fabales; family Fabaceae; genus Sindora; species Sindora glabra. Next base: position 45,640,745 of record CM035234.1, read on the forward strand.
TGTCACTCACCTTAAAATTTTCACTCTTTTTCTTTCAATACCTTCTTAAAACAGCAAGTGAGTGACTTCAAGAAAAATTATCAAAATTTTTAGAAATTTAGGAAGAAGATTAAGAAATCTTGATAAAAATTGAAAGAAAATGCCTAGTTACCACACAGGATTTCAAGTTATTATTTGAATGACCTTTTACAACCTATGAATGCTTGAGGTATTCACCAATTCTCCTATCTTCCTTTCACAATTTTCTAGTCCAAAGGAAGCAGAATTCTTTTTGCTTCTAATTGCCCATGCTTATATATAAATGTTATTTCCATTTACCAATAAAAAATCTACAACTTTTTATACTTTTCTTTTTATTATTTATTAAATTTTTGAAAAAATATCTTGGGTCAACTAAAGAACTAGCTATAACATGCAAGTTACCTTCTTCATTCAACAAATCATTACCTAATTCTCCAATAAAAGAAGCTATCAAAAAAGACAAAAGAATTTTCCACAAATTGGCCTTTAGTTTTGTATTTTTTTTCCACTTAGGTCCTTGGCTTTTTTTAGAAGCTTAAGCCCACATTTTTTGGCCTAAAAATTATATTTAAGGGTTCAAAAGTTGGGCCAAAATAGTTTAATATCAATAAAAATTAATCACTTAAAAAGATAAAAATAGTTTATTATAAATTAACTTCAAATTTCTCACTTTTTTTATATTTTTACCTAAAAACTTTTATATATTTTTGAACTTGTATTCTAAAAATTCTACACACATTTTAGGCTCATAAATTTTGATTTATGTTAGCCAAAGGATTTTTATGTTAATTTGCTAAACTTTCGGCTTAATTTTTTACTTTTCGATTTACTCAAGTTTTGAAATTTTAATAAATTTCTACAAAAATTTTCCTAAACCTTTTATTGAGTTTTTAATTAGATTTTAATCTAGTTTTATGCATAATAATATTTTTATAAAAAATTTATTTAGGTTCATATCAAAATTACTTTTACAATTCTCTCAAAATTTACTTGATTTTCCTATTGTATTTTCTAATTCGAGTATTTTCTAATACAATATCTATTTGAAAACTCAATTAAGGTATTTTCTAAAGAAGAATCCTATATAATATTACAATTTTTGCCAAATTTCTTTGGAAAACAATTAGGTTAAAAGCTTGCACTAAAAGTATTTGCAAAAGTTTTCAAAATCTGAAGCTTAGTGGCGCATACCTAAGTATCATAATTGAATACTACACAAAATTGTCTAGTACTTAAGTATAGTAGTTGAGTACTTAAAGGTAGATAGCATTTAAACTTATAGCACTCCAATAGCTTAAAAAAATTATTCAGCACTTAAGTTTACTACCCGAGTATTGCAAGGAAAAAGTAATTTCAAGTTATTGTACTTGAGTACTCTTTTGTGATTTTCATATTCACTCATAAATTACCCCTTTACCTCTTTTACTTGAAACCAAAGGTGTTATACAATCATTTTGGTATCAAGTAAAAGAAAAATGGATAAAAATTAGCAAAAGAAAAGGAAAAGCAAAGCAAAATCAATTAAAAGTGAAAATGAAAGGAAGCAAAGAAAAGAAAAAATCAAAAGTGAAAGAAAAACAAAAGATAAAAAAGAAAGAATTCCAAAAAAAAAAGGGAAAAGTTATTTGTTAAAGAAGTTGATTATTGAATTGGATGCCTTATTTCAACCTTGTATGCTCTAATTCATCTTTGAATTTCTTATTTTGAATTAAACTTTTCATTACTTCTTTTATACATCTTTGTTTTTTATTGTCCAACAATCTCTTTATTCTTAGTCTTGTTTGTTCATTGTCTATTGTGTGCTTTTATTTCTTCTTTTATGCTTTCCTTTCTTGAATTCCAAGTGTGCCTATTAATCGTTTAATTGTTTAGTTCTTTACTAGATGAAATTATTTGTTACATTTGTTGGATCTTGTTGATAACCATCAAAAGTAGTAAAACGTAAGACTATATGATATCATTTAAGGGAAAAAGCCTTACTTAGTATACAAATATGAGCGAAGTATCTCAAAACTTAAGTGATGAATATATTCTTATGAGGTTTTATTCTTTATCTAACCTTTTCTTGTATGAAAAATCTTTATAAAGATTTCAAGAAGTAGTGTGAACAATAATGACATGATAAGAATAATTCAAGGATAATTAAGGAGAGCTATGCAAGAATAATTTAAGAAAATTAATGAAAGGATTGGAAGAATAAATGGAGGAAAAAGAGAGAAAAGAGAAAATAGACAAAATAAGACACAACATAATGAAAAAAAGTGTAAATAGTAATGATGAAGGTGATATAAGCTTAAACTCATCTAACAGAAAGTGAGCAGAGGAGGTGAATGGAGGGAACATAGAAAAAGATACGGTAGGAGAGGTGAGAGAAGAAGAAATAAGGAAAGAAAAAAAGGAAAGGAGGATATAGGTGAAGGAGGGAAGAAATGGATGATAAACTTAATAATATCAAAATGAAAATCCTTTCATTCCAAGGGAAAAATGATCTAGATGCATGCCTAGAATGGGAAAAAAGATGGAATTTGTTTTTTATTATGATAACTATTTAGAAATGAAAAAGATAAAACTTATAGCTATTTAAATTTTTGAATATGCTATTATTTGGTAAAGTTAATTCATGACAAATGTTTGGAAAAATAAAGAAAGATCTATTCATGCTTGGGAAGATTTAACATTTATTACAAGGAAGAGGTTCATTCCTAGTAATTATCATAAAGAAATATGGCAAAAATTGCAAACCATTACATAAGGTTCCAAAAGGATGATAATATGCTTGATGAATTATATGTGCCTTTTATCTTTTCAAAAATTGATTTAAAATAAAGGTATTATCAAATAAGGATGAAAGAGGGTGATGAATGGAAAACCAATTTTACAATAAAACATCATTTATGTAAGTAGCATGTAATGCCCTTCAGTTTGTCTAATGCACTAAATACCTTTATGAGATTGATGAATGATGTTTGTGCCCTTTCATTGGAAAATTTGTGGTTGTTTATTTTGATGACATCCTTATACATAGCAAGAATGCAGATAACATGTTTTGCATTTGAAATGTATTTTGCAAGTGTTAAAAGATGAAAAATTGAATGCAAACATGAAAAAATGCTTATTTTATTTGGATAAAATTGTATTCTTAGGATATGTTATTAATAGTAAAGGACTTGAAATGGATCAAGAAAAAGTGAAAGCAATTAAATAGTGGCCAACCTCTAAGAATACAAGTGAAGTAAGAAGTTTTCATGAGTTAGCTATCTTAATAGAAGGTTTGTAAAGGATCTTAATACCGTAACTGCCCCTTAAATGAATTAGTTAAAAAGACCGTTAAGTTTCATTAGGGAGAAAAGCAAAAGAGTGCATTTAATTTGTTGAAAGATAAATTAAGTTTAGCCTTTTTACTTGTTCTTCCAATTTTTTTTAAAACATTTGAAATTGAATATGAAGCATTGGGTATAGGTATTTGAGCTATTTTATTGCAAGAAAAAAAGCTCATTGCTTTCTTTAATAAGAAACTAAATGAAGTGGCTTTTAACTATCCCACCTATGACAAAGAGCTTTACAATTTGATTTGTACTTTAGAGACTTAGTAGCATAGTTTATGGCCAAAGGAATTTGTGATTCACATGGTTCATGAATCCTTGAAACATTTGAAAAGCTAAGGAAAGTTAAATAGGATTCATGTAAGGTAGATTGAATTCATTGAAACATTTATGTATATCATACGATACAAGCAAGGTAAAAATAAAGTAGTTATTGATGCATTATTAAAAAGGTATCTTCTTTTCACTACTTTGTAATTTAAGTTGTTAGGTTTTAAACATATTAACAATTCGTATAGGAAAAATCTTGATTTTGCCACTATTTCTTAAGCATGTGGAAAGAAATCCCTTGAGAAATTTTATAGGCATAAAGGGTTTTTATTTAGAGAGAATAAATTATGTGTCTAGAGGATCTTTTAACAAAGTGCTTATGAGAAAAGCCTATGATGGAGGTCTTATGGGGCATTTTAGGATTAAGAAAACTCTAGACACCTTAAATGAGCATTTGTTTTAGCCTAGTACAAAGCATGATATAGAAAAATGTTATGTTAATTCTATCACATGTAAAGAGGTTAAATTTAGAGTTTTACTTCATATTTTTTATACTTCACTTCCTATTCCTAATAATCCTTAGACTGACATTTATATGAATTTTATGCTAGGTTTACTAAGGATAAAGAATAGAAAGGATTTTTTTTTATTGTTGTTGATAGGTTTTTAAAGATAGCTTATTTTATACCTTGTCATTATAAGATTGAATGAAGTGCCAAGGAGAATTAGATCACATAGAGATACTAAGTTCTTGAGTTATTTTTGGAATGTCTTATATGCTAAGTTAGGGATAAAGTTACTTTTCTTGACAATTTGCTATCCTCAAATTGATGGACAAATTGAGGTGGTGATAGAACTTTATGTACTTTATTACACTCTTTAATTTAAAAAAATTTAAAGAGTTAGGAGGAATACTTGCCTCATGTTGAATTTGTGTATAATGTTCATTCTGCCACTAATTTTTCCTTTTTGAAAATTGTTTATGGCTTTAATACGTTAACTCTTTTGAATTTGATGCCTTTGCTTATTAATGAGAGGTTAAGTTTAAATAGGAAAAGGAAAGTAGATATGGTTCGTAATTTGCACAAACAAGTCTATTTACATATTGAGAAAAGGATAGAATAGTATGTTAAACAAGCTAACAAAAGGTAGAAGAAAGTAGTCTTTAAACTAGAAGGTTGGATATGGATTCATATAAGGAAGAAAAGATTTCTGGTTCAAAGGAAAAGCAAATTGCATTCAAGAAAAGATGGTCCCTTCCAAATGGTGTAGAAGATTGATGAAAATGTTTATAAATTAGATTTATTAGGTGAGTATAACATTAGTGCCTCTATTATATTATTTACCTTTCTCCTTTCAATATAGGACTTGAAGATTCAAGGGCAAATCCTTTTAAAGAAAGGAGTGACATGAATTTTAAGATTGAAAAAGAGCTTCCACACTTATAGAGGGTCCCTGACAAGATTTAAGGCTAAAAAGATCAAAAAAGGACTAAAGGCTTATAGAAAGATTTTAAATGTAAGAAGAAGCAAGGTTAGGAAAGTTTGGAAGAGCTTGGATGATGTATTTCTTAGCTTTAATGCATACTCAAGTATGGTACTTGAGTATTAGACCTTAGTTTTGGTTCCATATTCAATCATTCCAATATAGTATTCAAGTACCTACAAATTTTTGCTCAGTACTTGACTACTATACTAGAGTACTTAAGATCTTATGCACCCCAATTATTTATTTTGCCTTGTTTTTTATTATTTAGGATATTGTTGGACCTTATATCAGTTTGGCCCATTATTTAATTTATTTTGAATAATTAACATTATTTTAATTAGATTCTTAAATTGGGCCTAATTAGCTTAGTTAAATTTTTTACTTTGAGAACCTATTTAAGGAGGATTGTTCCTTATTGCTACAAATATTAGCTTTTGTGAATTCAAAATTCTTTAAAAGGTTTTCCTTCCAATGGTTCTAGCAAGAATTTCAAACTCATCAAATTGTTTTGACTTTTACAACGTTAGACATCATTTATTAAAGGATCAATATCCTTCGTGGCATTATCTTTTCTCATCGATCACTTTAGTTCTTCCTTCTTCTTTTTTAATTTTATTATGAGATTTAGGACTATCTAATCTTAGGAATTCACATTATTTTCTATTTTTTTTGTAAGGGAATAGTGATAATGGTATAAATAAATGCCCCTAGCAAAATGGTCACAAAACTATTAAATTAAATAGCCAATTCCTTTATTTTGTCTTGAGTCCCTTATTTTATGATGTTTGTGCTCGTCACTAGTCACTTACTTTTTATTTTGTCAAGTACTATCCTTCACTAATTGGAAATTATTTTTCTAGAATTCATTTTTATTCATAGCACACCCTATTTTGACATCAAAGGTGCAACTAAAAATAAAACCTATCACAAATCATAACCTACAATTGAAAACTAATAAAATTGTAACTAAAATAAGGACTTATAATTAAACACTAATAAGCTTGCAACTAAAATGAAAATGGACCACACAATGAAATTTAATTTAAAATGCCATTTCAAAATTAAGTAAACATGCACTCTTTACAATTAGAGTAGTTTTCTAGGATATTAAATATCATCCAACAACCACAGTATATAAAAAAAATCCCAAAAACATCCTCTAGTAAGGTGTTACTATATTAATAAATGCCATTTTCCCGCCAATTCATGGTTACTGATCATCAAGTGAAAACTTTGTCTTATTGGTTGGCATAAGGACTTTTTTAGTTGAATTGGTGTGCTAAGAGATGTCAAAGTGCACAATGTTATGGCTAACTACTACCATAGCTGAGCCATTTGTTACTTTGATTGATTTTGGCACTCGATTGATTAACAGTTGCATTTATCCAATATTTGTTCTAATGCAATTTAAGAGGTTAGGTTTGCTACGATATCTTCCTTTCTAATTTGTGGCAATGGCTAGATGGGTTGCATGGTAACAAATGATCCAAATTTTTTGGTGGCCAATGCATGGCCCTTTAATCCAAACCCATATAACCTCCACTTCTTTATCCTACCAACTGCCTTGTAAAATATACTCGCATCTTCATCTTTAGATAACTTTCATAACCTACGTCGCCATCATCACCTCTTTCTTAATTATCTACACCAGTAGTGGAAGTCTATCCTTGTTCTTCATTTACTAGTGCAAAGATGTTTTAAGGAAATAATAGATTTGCATAGTTAAGGAAATGTATTGACAATAATATCTTTAAGAAGATCCAATATTATAACTTCTTAGTTCCTAAAGATTAGTGTATTAACAATCAAATTAAACACTTAACAATAAAAGAAATGTTTATCTTATAGTTACATAGCATTTGAATACATAAGCAAATATAAACTATATGTGGTGGATGATACATATATATTAATATATCTTGATGTCATTAAAGTAGCTAGTTTTAATACTTTAACTAAAAAAAACTATGGCACATATGATATATAATGTACAATGGAACAGTAAGCTCTTACAATCTTTTCTCATTTTACAAATTCAATAAAGTTTGATATATTCTACTCTATCTTGTGAGAATTATCATTAAGGTTTTAAAGATTCGCAAAATTAAAACAAAAGTATTTTTTATGATTGATAGAACAATTATCAAAAGGGCGAGGAGAGGATTTAGATCATTTTCAATTAAAAAATTAAAATTAAGATTTTCAATAAATACTTAAAATCTAAATTGGTACCCTTAATCATATAATGATATCTCATATCATCTTAAGCTTTATTCCTTTAAAATTTATGTTTGTGTTAGCAATCCTAACAATCCTATTATTGAAAAAAATTCTTTTCTAGTTAAACAAAGATCATCATTTGGCTAAAAAAAGAACAACAATTAAAGACATGATTGCATACATACTACATTGATTTAATCTAATTCAAGAAATGGACACCAAGATGTCTTTGGCATGCAAGACTCAAAGTATGTGTAAATACAAATAAAGATAACAATATACTTGTCATTGTTGAAAACTATATATGTAGATTAAAACAAAAAAAAAGATAAACTAACTCATTAAAATTTAAACTAATAATATCAAAACTCTTTATTTTGTCTTTAATGTCTTTCTTTAATAACCAAGTATAAAATGAAAAAGAAAACCATATTAAAGATAAACGTTATATTGATATGATATAGATCATCTATGCAATTGAAGATAAACCTACCACATCGATAATCTAAAGTGTCAGCATCAAAGACTATAACCAGATAGAATAAGAGTGCCAAAAATCCTTTACCTATCTTTACTAAGATTTCTTACAAAACAATTGCTCACCATCACCGTAGTTTTTAGAAATAATTGTGATGAAGTTATTTTGATCCTTGTCACCATTTTCTATAATAGAGAAGATGTTTAGATTCGTTAAGGATCATGCTTGAACATGCAACTAACATCATAGAACACAAACTATTTAATTATCAATTCTCGCATGCTTTCTTTTATGCTTGGACATAAGGATTGACCCTTCTAAATAGGGGATGACCTAGGCTAACATAATTTAAGTTTTTATTCTTTGTGTTTTATTTTGATACCATTTTAAAATTTTCATTTGACTCCTATGTCCTTGATATCTTTGCCCATTAGACTTACCTATCCATTTTGGAATTTTTTTTCTTTTTTTTATTATCTTTTACCTTATATAAGATATTACACTTTTCAATGCACTTGTGGTCCCAAACCCTATGGATTTGGGCCTCATGAGCAGGATCCCACTTCTACTTTTTCTTAATTATGGTAAACATAAGTTAAAAAACAAAGTTAGTACATTCAACTTTGTATAAAAAAACAATTAACATAATATAGCAATGTGAAGAAATTTGTACCCTAAATGCTCTAAACTGACTTTATTTTTTTTCATCAAGCACACTAGCCCAATTGATCCAAAAGCCATGAAAAGATGCCTTTATGGTTTTTTACAATTTCCTTACAATAATGGCAATCAAGAATCTAATAGAAAATAAGATAAGTGATTGAACATTTAACAAGCTATAAGTTAGTATAGAATCATGTGAAGTCTCATTTATTTTGCCTTCAACTCCTAATGTCTCTAATGCAGCTCTAATATGAAAATATTAGTTTATTGAGTTTCTTCCCTTTCTATACCATCATTCTTTAGCTCTTGAATCTACGCTTGACTAGGTCCTACATTTTCTATAATGACACTTCTATCCCCTATGTCTTGGCTTCCATCAACCCTAGATCCATGACCCCTACCTCTACCTTATTCCTAAGCCAAGATTACTACAAGGTATTTAATAAACAATTAACGAATGAAAACCAAGCTCAAACATAGAAACACTATAAAAAAAATTGTTAAGAATCTAATCAATGTGAAAATAAGAAATAAAATCTATCTGATCATGGTTATCATCTCCAATGTCATCACTATCATCTTTTAAAGTGTTACTTAAGTTAGGCATTTCCTCATCTTTTTCTATGTCATCATAGACTTATATTCATGACCATCTTCCTCATCTATGTCTTCATCAATATGTACTAGTTTATCTAGGCTTACCTCCTCATTTTTATCATTGTTAGGAGCCAAATTGTCAAAGTTATCATCTATATTTGTAATAAGTGTATTGGACACTTCCTTCTCTTTGCATGTGATGTCTAAGGCATCAATAATGCATCTAGCTTTAATTTTGCAAGAACCAAGTAATTAGTTTTATCATTTTTTCACGTTTTCCTTTCTTACTTAGGTATTCGACATAATACACTTGATGTGATTATTATGCCAAAATGAATGGCTCATACTTAAAAAAAAAAAATTTGCTATATTGCTTTTTCACCTCTACCTTTCTTATTTAGGTATTCAACATAATACACTTGATGTGATTATTATGCTAGAATGAATGGCTCATACTTAAAAAACCTTCTTTTTTTTTTTTTTTTTGCTCTATGCCTTAACTAAGCCATATTCTTTGTAAACCCTATATCCATGACCCATTGAGGATCAAACTAATCACACTTGAACAACACCACCCTAGTTTGTTCTTAGTTTAAATTATGGTACTCTGACTTAATAACTTCTTATAACACAATGTAGTAGCCACTCTTCAATTCACTAAGTTATTTCCTTTTATACAAACTTCACTATTTATTATTTCTTTATTTGCATCATATGTAGCTATGTGTAAGCTATATCTATACATAAAATATTAAGTCCTTGTGCAAACCTCTCAACTTGGATCGAAGATGAAATCTTTCAATCATAAATCATTGATGCCATTTACCAAATAAAAAACCCATTAAAAATTGCAAAAATTTCATGTTGGTCAAAAGATAAAGAAAGAAAGGAAATTTAATATCCAACTATATTGAACACTAAATATCCTTACATAGCCTTGTAACCAACATGCAAATTTATTGTTAGTATTAAACTCTATCTCCTTCAATTGAATATTAAGAAATTTGGCATATAACTCATCTTCAAAAATCTTATATTATGGAAGATAGTTGAAAAGTCTAGGAATATTGAATAAGATAACATTATGTCAAAACTATAACAAATTGACCAAAATTAAACTTATTCAACAAAGGGTGAAATGTTTTCACAATTAAATAAGACATATATGGTTGCTACCTTTAGCTTTGCATCTATTAAGTAACAAATTTTTTTTTGTTAATCCCACATTTTAGGTGCTTGAAAATAGAGAGAGAATCATCTAGGCAATTAACCTCACTACCATCATCGTTCCTATTAACCTTATTCAACTTCAACTGAATCTGGGACTCAAAGTAAAAGACCAAAATGTTGAGATCTTCTCAATGATATATGTCTTGCATGTAAAACTTTCTACATGAGTTTTATTGTTCACCTTTTTCTTTAAATAATGCAAGAACTTAGTGATAAACATTCAAATTAATAATTCACGAAAATATGATATTAGCCAATGTAAAAGAGTTAATGTTCACTTCTTAAATGGATATATCCATCTATATTACATCGGCTCACCAATTCTAGTCGCATATGGTAAATTTCAATCAAAAGTTCCATTGAGTATTAAAAAAAAAAAACTAGGTGGAAAGATCTTCTCTAATTTATATGGTGTCATGACAATATTTGAATCCACTATTTCACTTGGTCTCTCTTCAACATAAATCTTTAAAAATAATCTCATTTCAATCAAGGCATTCCAAATTTGCTTAGGTAACACTTCTCTAATAGCAATTGGAAGAAGTCTTTCCATAAAAATGTGACAATTATGGCTCATTATTCTTGATAGCTTATATTCTTGCAAATCCATATATTTTGACAAGTTTAGCAATACCTATCAGGAAATTGCAAATGTATGACCCATTCACACATTGATTTCCTATGCTTTTTTGTCAATGTAGATGCAGCTTTAGGTTTAACAACCTTCCTATTATCTAACACCTTTAACTCTAAGTCAAAGTAAGTATAATATGATGCCATATTTTTCCTTACTTGCGAGTTATTTTTCATTTTCCCCTTCACGTTCATGACATTGTTAAAAATGTTATCAAACACATTATTTTCAATGTGCATGACATCAAGGTTGTGCCTGATAAGATTGTTATACTAATAAGGTAAACCCCTAAATATACTTTATTTAGTCCAATTATGTTATTTCCCAAACCCAACTAATTTTATTGAGTTTGCTACCCGAAACCTTTGGCAAATTGCATACTCTATCTCAAATATCTATCCTACTTAATCCTTGGGGAAAAGTAGAATCATCAACATGTTATATTTATATTTGATAATAATATTAGCATTTTAATTGTAAATAATAGGAAATCACAAAAAAATGAGGCATGCAGTGAATTAAATACAATTAAGAAAAGTAGTAGTTCGTGAATTAAAAATAAAATATGTTGTTAAGTATTATAATTAAATTAAAATATTAAATTATTTTTTATATTTTATAATAAAAAATATTTTATTTTATATCTATATTTGTCAATGGCATTAGCATTTCACTTATAAATAATAAGAATTCGTATAGAAAATAAAATGTGTAATAAGATAAATAAAAATAAGAAAGTAGTGTGTGGGTTATTAAGTTATATGAATTAAAAATATAACATATAGTTAAAAAATTAAATTAAGTTAGTTATTTTTATACGAAAATTTGGGCGAGACTATAATTGATGGGAAGGTGACATGTGGTAGACTTGACAGAGGCTCTAAGTAAGTTAATAAATAAAAAGAATTGACATAATGTCTCAGTTGAAATAACAAGAGTTAAATATAAAATATTTAGCTGGATAATTTAATTTAATTTAATTAGTCTATTTGAAATATTTCCATTATAAAAATAATGAATATTGAACAGGAAAAAAAATTAGAGTGGATATAAAAAATGCAATAAAATAAAATAGAAAATAATTGATATATCAATTATAAAAAATAATAATTAAAAATTAAATATATTATTAAGTAATTCAATAGAATCAAATATTTAAATTATTTTCATAACAAAATATTATAGAAAAGAATGGAATTAAAATATTATTTACTTATATGGGTAAGATAATGAGAATTAAAATATCAATTAAGAAATAAAAAAATAAAAATATGTAAAATTAAAAAAAAGAAATTGATTTGGTCTTGGCAGGAATCAATTAAAGGGTGTGCTACCACATGGCAAGTACAGCACAAACAAATTAAATCATATATTATTTTTTTCGTGGTAATTCCTGTTATTGTTTAATAAAATAAAATATAATATGTAGTAAATAATTTATATATTTTAATTAAACTAAATCTTTAAATCATTTTAAATATTGTAAGAAAAACATATCATGTTATATTTATATTTATTACTCGTTAATATTAAAGACAAATATTTTAGCACAATTCTCCAAACAACCTCAATGAAACAATTTCTAGTTAAGACATTCCCAATCTCTTCAATTCACATTTGCAGTACGCCATGGACTAGCACGCAATCCTAACACCGAATCAGTTATCCTTTTGCAATCAGATTCAATAATCACCTGCTGAGAAGCCATAGTTCTCACTAAAAGGCATGCTTTCAGAAGCAATTTTGCTTCAGCCCATTCAGCATTGTCGCAAGTAATCTTATGGGACCAAGGTCCCCTGACCTCAACATATGCATCTCGTGCTGTGATGGTTAGAGCAGCGTCTTGACTTTTTGATGCAACATCAACATTGAATTTAATTATCCCAAGCAATGAAGGATCGATAATTTTTCTCTAGAGCGGGTATTTGGGGGGAAAAAAAGGAAGAATTCTTCAACGCTTACTTAGCAATTTTAAAATTAAAATGATTTCATTTTTTTAAATATTTTTTAGTGAGGTTATTGTTAGTAGTGTTTCCTCCTAAATTGATTCATAATTCTTTTATATTTACTATTTAATAAAAAGGAAAAAAATCAAGTTAGTATCATTTGTTGCAATTTATTGTAGTGAGATACCCGAAAGCCACTTTCTTTCATTTAAGTGCACCCACGTATAAAAATTTATTATAATATCCAGAAGATAAAACAACTTATTTACTGTACGTTTCAAAAAAATAAAAAGTATCAAAACAGAAACATCTTTTTGCTACATATTAAAATTGAAAATTTTTTAATTTAATACAAATAAAAAATAAAGAATAAAAACTTATAAAAATTAAAATTAGAGAATTTTTAAATTTAAAAAAAATAAATTAATATAAAATTTTATTATAAATAAAATTAATAAAAATTTAATTTTTTAGGAATTAAAATAAATTTTTACGTAAGATAAAAATAAAAATAAATAAGAACTTAGAGACATAGTAACATGTTATTATTTAGTAATTTGATTATTAATTAGACTTAATTTATCCACTTATTTAAGATTTTTAGTTAGTATTACTATTTTAGAATTAAACATTAACATATTACTATTTTGGAACGAAATAATAACATGTTACTCTCTGTAAAACAAGCAATAATATATTGCTATTTGACAGTTTGGTTATTAATTAAACTTGATCTATCCATTTATTTGAAGTTTTTTGTTAGTATTATTATTTTGGAATGAAATAGTAACATCCTCTTTTTTAGCAATTTGGTTATTAATTAAACTTAATTTATCCATTTATTTGAAATTTTTTATTAGTGCTACTATTTTGATATGAAATAGTAATATCCTTTTCTTTGATAGTTTGATTGCTAATTAGACTTGATTTATTTATTTATTTAAATTTTTTAATTAGTGTTACTATTTTGGAATGAAATAGTAACATCCTCTTCTTTAATAGTTTAGTTGTTAATTAGATTTAATTTATCCATTTATTTAATATTTTTTATTAGTGTTATTGTTTTGGAATGAAATAATAATATGTTATTGTTTTAAGAATAAATAGTAATATAGGGTTATTTGCCAATTTTGTTATTAATTAGACTTAATTTATCCATTTTTTTAGAGTTTTTAGTTAATGTTATTATTTTGAAATGAAATAGTAACATCATCATCTTCTTCTTTGATAATTTGATTGTTAATTAGATTTGATTTATCCATTTATTTAAACTTTTTTATTAGTATTACTGTTTTGAAACGAAACAATAACATATTATTGTTTGGAAAATAAATAGTAATATACACTTCTTTGGTAGTTTGGTTATTAATTACGCTTAATTTATCTATTTATTTGATATTTTTTGTTGATATTACTATTTTGGAATAAAATAGTAACATGTTACTATTTGTTACTGTCTGTTACTATCTTAAGAACAAATAGTAACATATTGTTATTTGATAATTTTATTATTAATTAGACTTAAATTATGTATTTATTTGAGATTTTTAGTTAGTGTTACTATTTTGAAGCGAAATAATAACATCTTCTTTGACTGTTTGGTTATTAATTAGATTTAATTTATCTATTTATTTAGAATTTCTAGTTAGTATTATTATTTTAGAATGAAATAGTAACATGTTACTATCTATTACTATCTTGAGAACAAACAGTAACATAGTGTTATTTGATAATTTTATTATTAATTAGACTTGATTTATGCATTTATGTGAGGTTTTTAGTTAGTATTATTATTTTGAAACAAAATAGTAACATCTTCTTTTTTTACTGTTTAGTTGTTAATTAGATTTAATTCGTCTATTTATTTGAGATTTTTAGCTAGTGTTACTATTTTAAAATGAAACAATAATATGTTACTGTCTTGAAAACAAACAGTAACAGGTTAATTAGATACACTTCTTTAATAGTTTAATTATTAATTAGACTTAACTTATACATTTATTTGTTACTATTTTGGAATGAAATAGTGACATGTACTTCTTCAGTAGTTTGGTTATTAATTAAACTTGATTTGTTCCTTTATTTAGTGTGTTTTATTGGTGTTACTGTTTTGGAATGAAATAATAACATATTATTGTTTTAAGAATAAACAGTAACTTAAAATAGTAATATGGTGCTATTTAGCAATTTTATTATTAATTAAACTTAATTTATGCATTTATTTAAATTTTTTAATTGGTGTTACTATTTTAAAACGAAATAATAACATGTTACTATTTAGTCTATAAACAGTAGTATATAGTTCTCTAGTAGTTTTATTTATTAAGAAAATTATTATAATACTACTAGACACTAAAAAAGTTAGGGAGCAAAAGTTTAATATGTAATTCGAATGAATTTGAATTAACAAAAATGAAATTAAAGTTGGAGAAATAACAAGAAAATGAAAAAAAATTAAGAAAAATCATTAAAAATAAGCCTTTTTTTCACCAACCAGAGTGGTTAAAATGCCTTTGGCTTTTTGCAAACATGTAGATCTTGAAAAGTTACATTAAATAAAAAAAAAATTTGCCCAAAACAAACAACTGAGTACAAAGTTATGATCATTCAAAGTTTTAAACTCAATTTATACATTTTTTACTAGGTAGACTCCACGAAACCTAAATTTTCTTATTTTTTATCGAAAGATCATGGGAAGGCCAATAAAAACAAGTGGTCATATACAAAAATTGGTTAACTAATCATAAAGTTATGCCTTTCCGAAATTCTTGATTTATAACCACATTTTCTTAGTTAAAAAAGGGTATTTTAGGAATATAATAGTAATAATTCATAAACTGACACCTATTTAAAATAAAGACTAGTGCTAGCATCTTATTGAAAAGAAGTTCATAAAGTGCCACTACGATGCAATTTACCAAAAAAAAAAGGAGATCCGTTGAGCATTTTAGGAGAAAAGCCAATTTTGATTTTGTGTTGTGACAGAAAGCCTTTAAGGCTTTGTGCGAAAGGCTTATTAAGCCAAAAGGTGTCAACCCATAAATGTAGATTTTATAAGAAGTGTCTCGATTTGCATATAATCCCTAGCAAATTCAATAAGGCAAAAGTTATGTATTGCTTCCGCGTGCAATGCCAGAAAGAAGAAAGTAAGATTGTGCTTCAATTTTACTAAATTGTGTTAAAAGATTTATTACCATATTTATTCAAATTTACATCAAATTTGAGTATGTTATTCTTAGTAATTTAGGGAGTAAAGTACATATTTTTTCTATTTATTTTTTCTTCTTTTTTGCTAGCTGATTTTTTTAATAATTATTGTGTTAATTTTGTTGAGAATCTTACTTGGTTTGGTGAAGAGTTTTATACTAATTATTCCTTAAATTTTCTAGAAAGATATTGTATCTATTATTTTATTAGTGGATTTTTTATTGGACTAAATCTTGTGATTTTTACTCTCACATTAAAAGGTTTTCTATGTTAAAAATTATTGATTTCCTAATTTATCTCTTTCATATTATTTTTTGGTGATTTATTTTATTGTACATATAAAAAAATTTTATTCAAGTGAGTTATTTAAATTTCTACTACATGTTACTTTAATCCTGTATTTTCACAACAACTAGTATTAGAGCTTAAGCTTTAGTACATTTCACTTATGTGAACATGGAGGTTAATACAAGTAGAATGTTATTTTTGAATGGTGAGAATTATATTCTTTGGAAAAGGAAGATTGAGGATTTGTTTTATGTGAAAGATTGATATCTGCTTGTATTTGCTTCTAAAAAACTTGAAAATAAATCAGATTTGGAATGAGATTTATCACATAAGTAGGTTTGTGGATATATTAGGTAGTAGGTAGAATAAAATGTGTGGAATCATATTAAAGAGGAAACACTTACTCACACACTATGGATTAAACTTGAAAAGTTGTATGTTAGAAAGACTGAGAATAATAAAATATTCTTGATAAGCAAATGATAAGCATAAAATGTCAAATTATCACTCCAATGACATATCACTTGAACAAGTATCAAAGGATTACTAACTAGTTTTCTATTATAGGTACCAAATTTAAAGATGAAGTTCAGGGTTTGATGCTTATTGCTTCTTTACTAGATTTAGGGAAAATATTCAGAATGTTTATATTTAATTCCACCCCAGATGATACGTCAACTATGAAAATTGCTAAAAATGATGTCTTAAATGAAGAGATGAGAAGGAAATCATAGGATTCTTCTTCACAACTAGATGTTATACTTCTTAATCTTGGAAGAGAAATAAAAGTCAAGGTATAAGGAATAAAGCTCAAAGCAGAAGAAAATTTAGGAAAAGATTTGAAAATGTTAAGTGTCATTATTATAACAAAAAAAGGGCATATCAAGAAATATTGCTAGAAATTAAAAAAGGACAATAGAAATAAAAGTCATATAGAAAAGTGGAAGGTAAAACAGATGAAAGTGACAAAGATAAAGTTAATACAATAGTTGATCAATTTCTTCTGATTCATGAAGATGATGTAATTAACCTTGTTAAGAATGAAATTGATTGGGTAATTAATAGTAGTGCTTCACTTATGTTACATGTAGAAGGGACATTGTTGTATCTTAGACTCCTAGTGATTTTGGAGATATAAGATTGGCTCATAAAAGTGCCCTAAAGTGTGCTAGTGTTGAAGATGTCATTCTGAAAATATCTAATGGAACTAGATTAACCCTTAAGCATGTAAAATATGTTTTGAACATTCAATTGAACCTATTCTTTATAAGTAAACTTTGTGATGAAGGTTATGATAATTTCTTTTTATGTGACTAGCGGAAACTTATTAAGAGTTCTATGGTTATGATTAAAAGTTCAAAGTATTCTATATTTTTCTTGACTTAAGCAAAAATTATCATAGACATTGTTAATTCTACAAAGTTAAGTGATTAGACGCAGTTATGATATTGAAGGTTGTGTTATACAAGTGATTATTGTTTTGCCTAAAAAAATGCACTATGTGGAATGCAAAATTCACATTTAAAAAGATATGATTATTGTCTAGTTGGAAAATAGAATAAAGTAGCTTTTAAGAGTCATCCACTTTCCAAAAAATAAAAAATACTTGATTTAGTGCATTCTGATATGTGTGGTCCTATAACTATAAGGATACTTAGTGATTCTCTTTATTTTGTTACCTTTACTAATGATCATTCAAAATAGATAGGGGTATACACATTAAAGATAAAAGACCAAGTGCTTAGGGTATTGAAATAATTTCAGGCCTTAGTTGAAAGAGAAATAGGGAAGAAAATGTATATGCACTAACAATGGAGGTGAATATTTAGGACTTTTTTATGCCTATTGGAAAAAACAAGGTATTAGACATCATAAAATACCACCAAAGACTCCTCAGTTGAATAACTTAGCTAAAATAATTAATAGAATATTAGTTAAGAGAGAGTTAGGTGTTTGCTTTCACATGTTGGAATGCTAAAAGCATTTTGGGTTGAAGCTTTGAAAATAGTTTTGCATGTTTTAAATAGGTCATAATGTGTCTCTTTTCAATTTGAGGTGCCAGAAAAGGTTAATTCATGTAATAATGTTTCTTAATATCATTTATGAGTTTTTAGATTTAAAGCATTTTTGCATATTCCTAAGGATGATAGATCCAAGCTTGATATGAAGACAAAGTAAAGCATATTTCTAGGTTATGATGAAGATGAATTTGGTTGTAGATTTTATGATCTTATTGAAAAGAAGTTAACTAGAAGCAAAGATGTTATATTTGTGAGAAATCAAACATTAAAAGACATTAATAGGAAAGAAATGATGGCATCTCAGCACAGTGAACTATCACCTAACTTGGATATTATTTATCTAAATGAGGAGTAGGACAGAGTTGAAATTTAGAATTTTGAGAATGATGCAAATAATCTTACATAAAGTTACAATGATAAGCAACTAACATCAAAGGCTCCAATTATTACACTAAGAAGATCTATCAGAATTAGATAACCTTTTACAAGGTATGTTAAATATGAGTTTGTTCTTTTGACTGATAGACAACAACTAAAATGTTGTGATAAGGCTATGAAAGATGAATATAAAAGTGAGTGGATTGAAGCAATATAGAATGGAATAAAATCTTTGCATAAGAATTAAATCTATGAGTTAGTAAAATTACCAAAAGGTATGAAAGTTTTCAAGAACAAATGGGTGTATGATAAGTGCACAAATACACCTAAATTCTATATGTTTCATCCACTTATTTACTTAGTATTTTGTGCAAATTGATTGAAAAGGACACTTAGATGCTCTATATTTTGTTTTCAGGTCATGAAATGACACATACGAGCATTAGAAAAGAATCCAGAGGCAAAACCATTCAAATCATGAAGCATTGAAGCAAGATTGTTCACTCAGCAAAGAACACGGGCCGTGTTGAACCCCGTGTTCAGGGCCGTGTTTCGTTTTGGACTGGTTCGAGACTTCACTGAGTCATCCAGAGAAGAACACGGGAGTGAACACGGGCCGTGTTACACCCCGTGTATCTTTCTGCCATTCGTTTCTGAAGAACACGGGTGGTATCATACCCCGTGTAATATGCTGATCAGACTTCGTTGAAGAACACGGGGTAGAACATGGGCCGTGTACTACCCCGTGTACATTACTGCTTGACAATTCGTCGGAGAACACGGGGCGTGTCACACAACGTGTTTCTTGCTGCTCAAACTTTCGCTGAGAAACACGGGGTATAACACGGGCCGTGTTGAACCCAGTGTACATCAAAAATATAAGTTTTGCGCGAAATCTTGCAAGGGGGGAGGAGAAACTGAGAATTAACAAGGAGAGCTGCTGGGAGAAGCCCTAGGAGAGACCTATACTCACCAAAGGCATCATCTAGCGTGGATTCAAGCAAGAAATTGAAGAATCAAGCAAGAAATTTGTAAATCTTCATGGACTGTTTGACTTTCTTCTCTGTTTTCTTGTTTTCTTCTGATCTTGTGATGTTGTCACACTAAACCTTTGTGCTTAGCTTAGGTGAACTTGTTCATGGAGTTATGGAACTGAATTTTATATAATCTAGCTTGATTTATTGTTGAATTATGATTTGATCTTGCTGTTTTGTCTAGAACAAGCTAATATATCCGGAATATTGGATTTGTGTCATGGATTAGTTGATTTTAGGTTGAAATGACTAATTAACTAATCAGATCTTGCATGGTCATTGGGAATATCAATTAGACTTAAGAATTAAGCTGATTGTATTCTTTTGCACAGGATGAAATGTCCAAGAATGGATTCTAAGCCAGTTAATGCAACCTAGATGAGTGATTACTAGAGTAATTCTGGGCACTTAATCTTTGGTTAGTAGCTAGTAGCCTTGCAATGAGGTATAGCTTAATTTTGGGAATCCAGCAATCATAATTAACAGTAAACCAAGTTAGAGAAGTAAATTCATTCCATAATGAAGTGTACAAGGGATCCTTAAGCTAAGTACGCTTTTATTCCATTGAATCAAACCTTATTTTGATAGCTAAGCTCTGTTTTACATTTAAATCTTAATTCACACTCTCAATTGATCCACCTAGATAATTTACTTGAGATTCAGTTAGTACTCAACCTACAATCCCTGTGGAGAACGATAATCTTTTATACTATAACTAGACTTAACCTGTACACTTGCGGGATTTAGAGGTCAGTGTATAAAATAAAGAATGAAGAACATAACTTTAGGCTTCGATATAAAGCAAGATTGGTTGTGAAGAGAATTAATCAAAGAAAAAGAATTAATTTTTGTGAAAATTTTTCTTCTGTTGTGAAAATATCTTTTATTTGTATAATATTTGGCTTAACAACTAATCTTGATCTAAAAATTAAGTAAATGGATATGAAAATAGCTTTTCTTCATGGTAATTTAGAAGAAAATATTTACATGTAGTAGGTAGAGGGTTTAAAGTGAAGGAAAAAGAAAATTTTGCATACAAATTGAGGAAGAGTCTTAATGGGTTAAAATAGGCTTTTAGACAATGGTACAAAAGGTTTGAGTCAGTTATAGGGAAGTAAAGTATTAGAAGACAACCTTTGATTACTTTGTATTTGTCCAAAAATTCTCTTATAATGATTTTATTATTCTTTTATTTTATGTTGATGATATTCCAAATGTTGACAAGAATGCTATAAAAATAACTAAATTGAAGAAATAATTGAGTAAGTCTTTTGTCATGAAAGATCTAGGTCAGGAAAAATAGATTTTAGGCATGATGATTACTCGAGACAAAGTTGTAAGAAAGCTTTGTTTATCACAAGAGAAATACATCAAAAATGTACTTCAAAGGTTTGGCATTAAAAATGCCAAAGTTGTTACTAGTCTTCTTGCTACTCACATTAAGTTGAATACCAAGTAATGTCCAATTATGGATAAGGATAGCAAGATATGGAAAGAATTCCTTATGCCTCCAAGTTGGAGGTTTAATGTATGCCATGGTATGTATTAGACCTAACATTATTCATGCTATTGGTATAGTAAGTTTTTTTTCTCAAATCCAAATAAAAAGCATTGTAATACTATAAAATAGAATATGAGATATCTTTGAGGTACAATTAATTTGAGCTTATGTTTTGGAAATGAAGGTGTAGACTTAGCTAGACATATCAATGCTTGTAAGCCTAGTTCTAATTACTTAATCAAGTTTGTAGGGGGAGCTGCGACATGACAATCTAAATTGCAAAAATGTGTTACTCTTTTAACAACAGAGATGGAACTTATTGCAGCAACTACAGCATGTAAGGAGTTGTTGTGGATGAAGAAGTTTCTTCACTTGGATTTAGGAAAAATCATTATATCTTATTTTACGACAATCAAAGTGCAATATATCTTGGTAGGAATTCCACTTTCCATGCAAGGTTGAAACATATTGATGTTTATCAACATTGGATACATGATGTTTTGAGTAATAAATTGCTAGAACTTGAGAAGATTCATACAGTTGATAATAGTGTAGATATGTTGACAAAATCTTTATTAAGGGAAAATTTGAAGCATGTTATTCAATAATTAGAATGGCAGTGTTCCTCACTTAGTTAGAAGGGAGAAATTTGTTAGTGGTGGGTTCCTTTTAAGTGGACCATAGATCCTTTATATTTGATATTCAGTAAAAATGATAAAAAGAAAAAATATATAAACCAAATAAAAAAAGAAGGCCCATTGGACATTTTAGGAGAAAATCCAAATTTAGCTTTATGTTGTAACAGAAAGCTCTTAAGGCTTTGTGGGAAACACTTATTAAGCCAAAAGGTGTAAGCCTATAAAGTAGATTTTAATAAAAAGTGTCTTGTTCTACATATAATCCCTAGCAAGTTCAATAAGGCAAAAGTTGTGTATTACTTAAATGTGCGGTGCCAAAAAGAAGTGAGATTGCATTTCAATTTTGCTGAATTATGTTAGAAAATTTATCACCATAATTACTTAAATTCACACCAAATTTGAGTTTGTTATTCTTAATAATTTGGGTAGTATAGTACATTTTTTTTACTAATTTTTTTCTTCTTCTTTGTTGGCTGGTTATTTTTTCAATAATTAGTAATAATTATGGTATTAATTTTGTTGCAAATCCCACTTGATTTGATGAAACGTTTTACATTAATTATTCCTTAAAATTTCTAAGAAGACATTATATCCATTATTTTATTAGCAAATTTTTTATAGACTAGATCTCATGATTTTTACTCTCACATTAAGGGTTTTCCACATTAAAAATTATTAATTTTCTGATTTATTTTTATCATAATATTTTTTGGTAATTTATTTTATTGTACGTGTTGAAAATTTGATCCAAACAAGTTATTTAAATTTTTGTTGCGTATTACTCTGATCTTGTATTTTCCCAATAGTTATATTCTTTTGATTGATAAGAACCTTCTATAATATAAATTTTGTTAAAAATGTCAATGTTGATTATAATAAAAAAAATTTTAAAAGGAACATGCTCAATTTATTAATGAAAATTTTAACATTATAATGAAAATTTTAACATTATAATATTCAACCTTTAAGCTAGTGAACATTTTCCTAGAAATAATAAAAAGATATATAATCATAAACCTATTAATAAATAATGTTCACTATGTCTTCTTCCTCTTTCAAATTATAAGCAGAGCCCTCTCCATCCTTATATATATATATAGTAGTGATAGTTGAGTTTACTAAAAAGATGAAGCGAAAACAATATTATAAAAAAATAAAGAAAAATCATTTTTACTCTTAAAAAAATTAGAAGAAGTTGGAGTGAAAAAAATAAATTGAAAAAATGTCACTTCAATTAAAATTTTAATAAAGGGGAAAACAAAAGTTGCATATACTTAATTAAGTTTGTATTTGTAGCTTAGCAATCTATCATATAGTAAATATTAAAAATTAAAATTAAAATTTTGGAAAGGGTAGGCACTTGGCCACTCCATGGATAATGTCCATTCGCCCCTAATCCCAAGATGTAGAGCAGCCAAGTGCATATCACCAACGTTATCATCTGAACGTTCCACTGGATTCAGCCTTGCCATTTCAATTTGCAAATCATTCTGGAAAAGCATGGATAGCCTGTTGAAGCTAATTTCCTTCCTTTCGAACACGAGCTCATTTCTTGCTTGCTACACAAATTTAGAGATAACTGATGCAGCAGCCAGCAACCTAATTGAAGTTTCTTCATCTTGAATTTGCGGCAGACTTGCATGTCCATGTGTTAGAGCACGTAAGAAATTCGTAGGCAATTCAAAGTGTATGCAACCAATCTGGATTCCCAGCACAAGGAACCACATGCGAACGGGGAACTTGCAAGATTATGCGGTTTTGCCTCAACAACACCAGTGAAAAGTGGGTATTTTACATCTGGCAGACTTGCAAAGGGATTGATGCATGCACGCATTGGAATGGCATTTCTGCAGAACTACATAAATTGTTCTTGCAGCTATCATAAATTTTAGATGCCCAGAAATGTTTCCAAACTTCTCATCCAAATGGTTATAGCCGCCATTAATATGCTGGAGATGATAGGCTGATTGCATGGAAAAATCCTTGGAAATCTCTAGGATCCATCGTAGCTCATCCACCTTAGAATCCGTGACGTTCACATGGAAGAGGTTTAAGGATATACAATTGTGCCTAATTAATTCTTGTTTAATTATTAATAGTATATATATACATAAATATATAAATTACGTACAAAGGGATGCAGCAAGGATTTTTGCAGCACAAATTAAAAAAAAAAATTTCACTATGCAAGTGATTTTGATTTATATTACTTAAGAACTGATTCTATATAATTATTTAAAAAAAAAAATTGATCATGCCTTTTGGGAAAAAAATCATAACTTGAAATTCAGTGAAAATGTTTTTTTTCAAAAAAAGTAGGAAACAACATTTTCATTTTTATTTTTTATTTTTTGCCATAGAAAACAATATTTATAAAATAATGGATTTAAATCTAACACTGTTAATATAAAACTTTTTATACTATTGATAAATAATTTCATAAAGAATCAGGTCTTAAAGACTTGGGAACAAAATAAAAAGATCATAAATATGTATGGATTATTTTACCTATTTATACATTATACAAAGAGAAATAATTAGCTCCTCGTTTATTGATAACTAAGGTGATTATTATATCTTTTAAATTGTATAACTAATATTAATTACCTCATAATTTTGTTTCTATTAATCGGTATGATATATAAATAGTGACCAAGTAGATCAAATACTTCAAAAATTAAAGTATTAACAAAATTGTCTAATCTCAATAAAAGTCATCTCTAGGATTAAGTCCACCAAGGTCTGGCTATTTTCCATTGAATTAATACCTTGCTCTTTCAAAAAATAAAATAAAATAAAATAATCCCTTCATTTTTTATTTGTCATATTTTGAACAAAATTTATATTTCTTTTTATTTATCACTTTGAAATTTTAATGAATTATTAAACATTTTTTTTCAAATTTACCCTTATTTTTCATTAATAAATACTTCATTATTCTATACTCTTAACTCACTTGTATTTATTCTATCAAATTTCTCTTTATATTTTGAATTATCTTAAATTTTATGCATAAAAGATAATCCTAAAAAGCTCACTAAAAATAAACAAACTAAACTATTTTTTAATGTATGTGAAATCAACTAATTACGATAAATAATAAGAAATCAAAGGATTAAAAACTTAAACAGAATAAAAATATCATGCATATTTGTAGATTATCACAGAAGGTGTTAATTCAAGAGAAAGTAACCAGTTCTCAACAAACTTAATCCTAGAGATAACTTTTGCTTGAATTGAAGAAATTCATTAATACTCTAATTTTTAGAGTATTTGACTAACTTTATCACTATTTATATGAAGTAATACTACTTGCATTCTGCCTTTTTCACTTTTCTCTCACTCTCTTTTCCACATTAAGAAAAGTGGATTGATTTAATCTATATTTTTTACAAGCCCAAAAGAATTTTTTTTCTTGATATGGAAAGGAGAGTGAAGGAGGAATAAGTGTGTGTGTGTGTGTATGTGTGTGTGAGTAGCAATACTCTTTTTGAATAATACTATTTGCACTCTTCCTTTTTCACTTTTTTTATTCTCTTTTCTATATAAAAAAAATGAATTAATTTAACCTACATTTTTACATATTGAAATAGTTTTTTTTTCCTTAACATAGAAAGGAGAGTAAGGGAAGAGTGAGAGAGAGAGAAAGAAAGTATGCAAATAGCAATAATCTTTTTCAAAAGATAATTCTTAATGGAATTGTTGTATAAATGTGGTTTTTTAATTGAGGAAACATAATAATTAACCCTTTATATATAACTTAAGTGGCTGTTATATTTTACAAATTTTATAAGTAACATTGATAATTCTTTAATTTTATATTTGATATAATTATTAAAAATCAAACCACTTAAGATTTAATAGTTTGACAAGAGTCACTATAATATCTATACCTATTATATATCATTACAAAAAAAAAGGTCTATACATATGACAAAAGTTATCTATATAAATTCCATTATTGTCTGTATAGCTATTATAGAAGATATTATTATTTGTATTAAGTCATCTATATAGATACGTATGTGTTTCAATCAACAAAGATGACTTTTCATGTTGTCTATATAAGTAACATATATAAATGACAAAGTCATTTGTACAAGGTAAGAAAATGGTCAACTGATGTGAAATTATTGGATCTTTCCCAAATCAGATGCAATCAAAGTAAAAAAAAAGAATGATATTCCCGCCATGCTTCGGAAAAGAGGAAGAATTGGAAGCAATAAGAGATATATTTGATGCCACAAAGGTTGAATACCCTTTAATAAGTCTTCAAGTTCATATAAGAACCTAGAGAGGAAACCCTCATAAGCAATCAACTTTTTCTCAAAATGTTCCAAATCTGCTAGAATGATGAACAAGCCTCCTTATTGACTCTCTAAAACCCTAATTGAAAAATAAGCTCAAATAACATCATATAGGCCAAAAATACTCTAAAGTGATGCAACATAAAATAAGTATAAATTAAAAGCCCAAATGCTATTTTAAAGCCCAAAACATCAGATAATAGAAAATAAGATAAGATGGCACCAACTAAGACTATGGCTGATGTGGCACCATCTTCTTGATGATGTGGCAGTGACATGGATTATGGCTGATGTGGCGGTGATGTGGGGCCCCTCCTTGGAAATCATATCACTTAGGGATGATTAGCTATAATGCACCTTATGATTTTGTTGCTCTCTTCTAATCTAGCTTCTTCAAGTATCCAAACTCTTTCCATAAGCCCTTGAAATCCTTCCTTGATCTTCTTAGCTTTAACTCTTGTCATTGGACCCTCTAATAAATGTGGAAGTGTCTTTTCACTCTTAGAATTCACATCATCTCCCCTTTCTTCAAAATGATTCATCCTCGAATCTTCAATTCCTACATCAAATGGAGAAAGATCAGCAACATCAAAAGAGGCATTAACATTGTATTCACCTGGAAAATCTAATTTGTAAGCATTTTCATTTATCTTCTCCACTACTTGAAAGGGACCATCTCCTCTTGGTTGCAACTTACTTTTTGTTTGAGCTGGAAAGCTTTCCTTCCTCATATGGATCCATACCCAATCTCCTGGTTGAAACACTACCTTCTTTCACCTTTTGTTGGCTTGTTTGGCATATTATTGTGTCTTTTTCTCAATATTCAATCCGGCTTGCTCATGTAACTTACGAATCACATCCGCTTTCCTTTTCCCATCTGAACTTGACCTCTCATCAATAGGTAAAAACATCAAATCTAAAGGAGTTAAAGGATTAAAGCCATACACTATTTCAAAAGGAGAAAAGTTAGTGGCAGTGTGAACACTTCTATTATATGCAAACTCAACATGAGGCAAGTATTCCTCCTAACTTTTTAAATTCTTTTGAATTAAGGAGCGTAATAAAGTACCTAATGTTCTATTCATTACCTCAGTTTGCCCATCGGTTTGTGGATGACAAGTTATTGAAAAGAGCAACTTTGTCCCCAACTTAGCCTATAAGACTTTCCAAAAGTAGCTTAAGAACTTGGTATCTCTATCTGAAACAATGCTCCTTGGCACTCCATGCAATCTCACAATTTCCTTGAAGAAAAGATTTGCTATATTCATGGCATCATCTGTCTTATGACAAGGTATAAATGGGCCATTTTTGAAAACCTGTCAATAACAATAAACACAGAATCTTTGCCATTCTTCATCCTTGGTAAACCTAGCACAAAGTCCATAGAAATATTAGTCCAAGGTTCACTAGGAATAGGAAATGGAGTATAAAAATCATGAGGTAAAACACTAGATTTAGCCTCTTTACATGTAATACAATTAGCACAACATTTTTCTACATCATGTTTCATGCTAGGCTAAAAGAAATGCTCACTCAATATGTCTAGAGTTTTCCTAATCCCAAAATGCCCCATAAGACCTCCACCATGAGACTCTCTCATAAGCAATTCCCTAAGAGATCCTCTAAGCACATATAGTTTATTCTCTTTAAACAAGAAACCTTCATGCCTATAGAATTTCTCAAGGGATTTATTTTCACAAGCTTCAAAAATAGTGCCAAAATCAGGATCATTCCCATACAAATCTTTAATGTGTTCAAAACCTAATAACTTGGATTGCAAAGTAGGGATAAGAAGATACCTTGGTGATAATGCATCAGCGACTATATTATCTTTACCTTGCTTGTATTGTATGACATATGGGAATGTTTCAATAAATTCAATCCACCTTGCATGGCTCCTATTTAGCTTTCCTTGGCTTTTTAAGTATTTCAAGGATTCATGATCCGTGTGAATCATGAACTCCTTTGGCCACAAATAGTGTTGCCAAGTCTCCAAAGCACGAACCAAAGCATAAAGCTCCTTATCATAAGTGGGATAATTAAAAACCGCTCCACTTAACTTCTCACTAAAGTAAGCAATGGGCTTCTTCTCCTGCATCAAAACAGCTCCAATACCCACACTAGAGGCATCACATTCAATTTCAAATGTGTTAGTAAAATTTGGAAGAGCAAGTAAAGGGGCTGAAATCAATCTATCTTTCAACATGTTAAATGCACTCTCTTGCTCTTCTCCCCAATGAAACTTAACATTCTTTTTCACTAACTCATTCAAGGGGGCAGTTATAGTACTAAAATCCTTGACAAATCTTCTATAAAAGCTAGCCAACCCATGAAAACTTCTCATCTCACTTGCACTTTTAGGGGTAGGCCATTCCCTAATTGCTCTCACCTTTTCTTGATCCATCTCAATTCCCTCACCACTAATAACATAACCCAAGAATACAATTTTTTCCAAACAGAATGAAAATTTTTCCATGTTTGCATGCAATTTTTCATCTTTCAAAACTTGTAAAATAGATTTTAAATATAACACATGTTCATCCACACTCTTGCTATATATGAGGATATCATCAAAATATACAACCATAAATTTCCTAATAAAAAGGTGTAAAACATAGTTCATCAATCTCATAAAAGTGCTTGGTGCATTAGACAAACCAAAAGGCATTACAAGCCACTCATATGAACCATGTTTTGTTTTAAAAGCAGTTTTCCATTCATCACCTTGTTTCATCCTTATTTGATAATACCCTTGTTTCAAATAAATTTTTGAAAATACATAAGACCCATGCAACTCATCAACCATATCATCAAGTCTAGGGATAGGATATCTATACTTGATAGTGATTTTATTAATTGGCCAGCAATCAACACACATTCTCCAAGTTCCATCCTTCTTGGGCACTAACAAAACTAGTACTGCACATGGACTCATGCTTTCCCTTATGTATCCTTTTGACATGAGGTCCTCCACTTGTCTTTGAATTTCTTTTTCTTCTTCTGGATTAGTCCTATATGCGGGACGGTTTGGAATTGAAGCTCCCAGAATGAAATGGTGCTCAATATCCCTTTTGGGTGGTAACTCTTTTGGAGCCTCGTTTGGGAATACATCATCAAATTCCTACAAAACAGATGAAATGGAACAAGGTAAAACAAGGTTATTTTGGTTAGTGTTTACATTGGCTTCCTTGTACATGAGAAGGAATATTGGCTCAGAAGAATAATAAGCACTCCTCACATCACTTGCCTTAACAAACACACTTAACTTTTCTTTTCCTTGTTTTGATGACTCTCCTTTCTTATGTTTTCTCTCTTTCTTTTCACTAACACTCTTATTCTTTTTATCTCTTTCATTTTGGTCTACACTCTTTTTCCTTTTTTTTTCCTCTTCTTTCTTTTTTTGCATCATCATTTGATCTTCATAAACCTGTTTTGGAGTTAAAGGCCTAAGGGAGAACTTCTTTCCATCTTTGATAGCCTTGTATTTGTTGAGAACACCATCATGAGTAACTTGTCTATCAAATTACCATAGCCTTCCAAGTAAAAGATGACAAGCATGCATGAGAACCACATCACAAAGAATCTCATCATGGTACCTCCCAATAGAGAAAGAGACCAGCACTTGTTTATTCACTTTCAACTCCCCATGTTCATTCAACCATTGAAGCTTGTAAGGGGTAGGATGCTGTAAAGTGGGTAAACTCAACTTTTCAACCAAGGTAATGCTAGCCATATTAGCACAACTCCCACTATCAATGATAACTTAGCAAGCCTTCCCTTGGATGTTGCATCTTGTATGAAAAAGGTTTTCTCTTTTATTCTCACTCTCCTCTTTGATTTGCACATTTAAGGCTCCTCTACTCACCAATGCACCTCCATCAAAAGGATCCTCACTAGTCATACTATCTTCATCGGATGAAGTGGCTTGTTCCCTTGTACTTGTAAAATCCCATTCCCTATTATCTTTTATCACCATAAGCCTTTTGTTTGGACAATTACTAGCAATATGTCCTCTTCCCAAGCATTTGAAACACTTCATGTTAAAATATTTCTTATTCTCCTCCACTTTGTTTTTGCCCTTAGAAGATTCATCTTTTGATTTTGAAGAGAATTCAGATTTGAACTTGCTTCCTCTTTCCTCCTTCTTATCACTCTTCTTATCCTAAGACTTCCATGGAGAGCTTGATTGTGAATTATATTTAGATGAACTCCTTCTTTTGAGTTGCCTTTCCACTTTCATAGCCAAGTGTACTAACTCCTCTAAGGATGCATAGTGTTGTAACTCCACCGCATTAGCAATGTCTCTATTCAATCCATGGAGAAATCTAGCCATAGTTACTTCTTGACTTTCTTCCACATTGGCTCTTGTCATAGTGATTTCCATTTCCTTGTGATAATCCTTAACACTCTTAGTCCCTTGAATCAAACTTTACAATTTTTGATGCAAATCCCTTTGGTAATAGCTAGGGACAAATCTTTTTTTCATGACAAACTTCAAGTGTTCCCAAGTTGTAATAGGTCTTTCCCTCTCTCTCCTTACATCTATCATTAATTTATCCCACTAAACACTGGCATAATCAAAGAATTTCGTAACAGCAAGCTTTACCTTCTTTACCTCCGAATAATTTTGGCAATCAAATATCAATTCCATCTTCTTTTCCCATTCAAAATAAGCTTCTGGATCATTTCTTCCTTAGAATGATGGGATTTTCATTTTAATGCTGTCAAGATTAGTATCTACCCTTACTCTTCTAACATGTCTCCTTTCACCTCTTCTTCTCTCATCCTCATTTGAGCTATTTGATCTCTCACTTCTACCCTTAAAATTTTCAACTCCTTCATCTCCCACATGCCTATCATTTTATCTTCTTTCTCCTTCAATCCCTCTAATCCTCTCATTCATTCCAGCAATTTGTTCATTCAATCTCTCAAATTGTTGAAACATAGCTCTCATAGTGAAATCTAGATTCTCAAGTTGGAAAGTATTGTTATCACCTCCTCCCGACATTATTGATGATTAAACCTGCAAGAAAAGGTTAGATAAAAAAAAGGACCTCACAAAACCACACTTCTCACTTAATTTAGGGGTACTCACACTTGTGTTTGCACTGCAATTTAGGCTTTTATCCTCAAATGATCTTACACACTCTTTCCTTTTCCCACTCCTTTCTTTTCCTCTCTTGTGGTTCTTTTGGAACTAAAATGACATAACCAGCAGAAATCCAACAATTGTGGCTATCACTATCTCAAATTGAATGCCAACAAAAGGTGACAACACAATAACAACATGGCAGCATGGAATTAATACAATTGAACTATAGGAAGAAAGGAAAAATACAAATAACTTAAGGACACAAAATAATGAGAAGCAATAACTCAGAATAACAAGAGGTGCTAATTTAAGAATTCAAGTAATTGAAAAGGACAATGAACAATTAATGTCAAAATGAGAAGTTTAAATGTAATTAGAGCATGTCAAGAATCAACAATAACTACAAGCAAACAACTTATTTTCTTTTGAATGCATTCCAATTTGTTTTCAACAATTCAGCACTTTATTTTTCTTACGTCTTCTTTGTAAGTTGCCTTTTGATTCACTAAGCTTTTCTCCTTTGTTTCTTGCTATTTTTGTTCTTTTTTTTTCTTGTCACATGTTTTTTTTTCTTTGTAACTCAATACAAATAGTATCAATTCAGCACGAGTTTTGTTGATTGCAAAGGATATTTAACAATTCAAACTTGGTGCTCTTTGCTTTACTTTAATCAATTGCTATATTCAATTATAGCACTTTGATGTTGTGCTATTAGAATATGACAATTGGTTATTGCAAGCTGAACTTCTTCACTTTGAACTTTTAACAAACATGTTCAATGCACCTTTCATTCATTAGACCAGCACCAATATATGGGCCAAATTTTGCACTAAACAGCAAGAAATAACATAAAACAAAAAAGGTGACCAAGTATCAAAACAAATTAAGACCTACAATTCACTTGCATAATTTATCAAACACTTGGAGGGAAGAATTGAAGAACAACTCAGATTTGACACAATGATGAATCAAAACACATAAATTTGACATAACCTAATCAGAAATGAAATGGATACAAAAACTAAATCAAAACAAGATGGAAATAAGGAAGCAGCAAATAAAATGCGTGAACAGTACCGTAATAGTGCACGAAACAATAGAAATGAATAGTACCGAATTTGAAGAGAAATTAAACCTGAATTTAGGAACCTTGCTTTGATACCAAATGATATGAAATTGTTGGATCTTTCCCAAATCAGATGCAATCAAAGTAAAAAAAAGAATGATATTCCCACCATGCTTCAGAAAAGAGGAAGAATTGGAAGCAATAAGAGATATATTTAACGCCACAAAGGTTGAATGCCCTTTAATAAGTCTTCAAGTTCATACAAGAACCTAGAGAGAAAATCCTCATAAGCAATCAGCTTTTTCTTAAAATGTCTCAAATCTGCTAGAATGATAAACAAGCCTCCTTATTGACTTTCTAAAACCCTAATTGAAAAATTGGCTCAAATAACATCATATAGGCTCAAAATACTCTAAAGTGATGCAACATAAAATAAGTACAAATTAAAAGCTTAAATGCTATTTTAAAGCCCAAAACATCAAATAATAGAAAATAAGATGAGATGGCACCAACTAAGACTATGGCTGATGTGGCACCATCTTCTTGATGATGTGGCAGTGACATGGATTGTGGCTGATATGGCGGTGATATGAGGCCCCTCCTTGGAAATCTTATCACTTAGGGATCATTAGTTATAATGCACCTTATGATTTTGTTGCTCTCTTCTAATCTAGCTTCTTCAAGTATCCAAACTCTTTCCATAAGCCCTTGAAATCCTTCCTTGATCTTCTTAGTTTTAGCTCTTGTCATTGGACCCTCTAATAAATGTGGAAATGGCTCTTCACTCTTAGAATTCACATCATCAACTTTAGCCTACTTATACAAATGACTTTGTCATCTGAATAGGTGAATATTCTATACAAATGACAATTGTCACCTATATAGATGTGACCTACAGAGGTGACAATTGTCATCTATATAGGCATTTTATTTGTTTTTTAAAAAAATTTATAATTTTAGTGATCTCATTTTTTATTAATTTTTAACATATTTATTTCTAATTTAAAGAATTTGTTTGTAACTGGATGGTTAAAAAATTCAATACACACTAAAATATTTTTTATAATTATTAATAATATGAAATGATTATTATTTTGATAAATATTTTTTCTTACATGTTTTTCAATACAGGAATATTTTGAATGGGTAAATATTTCATAATAGCTAATGCACCATATCTATGATGGCCTCCAGCATAATACAGTTAATCTCTACAAGGATTGAAAGTATAAATTGCATGATTATTACATGGCATATGAAGAAAACAAGATCAAGCATGTTCTTAAATGTGCAAGGTGGGCAATATCAGTACATATTATTAAGGATCATTACTTATAGGCCTGTAATATGATCAAAAGTCTAGAATACCTTATAAAAATGAATTACATATTAAATTAAAATGTTTACTAGTAAATTTTCTAATGCTTGTTATGTGTTGCTTTGAATTTATAGGAGAGGTCTTAGAGAAATACATATAATAAGCCAAAACAAAGATATAATGATTAGCATGGATCTAAAACTATAGCTTCCCATCAATACTACAAGATATGCTAAATAAACATTCTTTGTGCTTAATATGATGCAATTTACTTTTAAACAATGTTTTCCTTTTTAAACTATCCTAAAGAAATAAGATGATAGATTACCTATAGCTAGCTTTAAAGAATTTCATAAACTATTGTAGAAAATCATTGAGGGAATGGGTGTCAGAGGAGGCTTAAGTTGATTATGTGCATGTTGTTTTCTTATTTTCTAATTTTTAACACTTATGCTAACTTACATAAAGATTCTAACATTTTATCCTTCAAAAAATAAGAAAATGAAGATGTAGGAGTGGGCAACTCAACTATAAACACAAGAAGGTTCTCCATCTGCATCATTAAGTGCCTCAATGGTATAGTTCAATAAGTCTTCTTTGTTAAAAAGGTGTTAGGCACTCATCAAAGGAATAAGAAAGGAGTTAATTGTTTGCTTCAAGTAACACCACATGGTAGCACCCCTACCACGATTTCATTGATTGCTGCATATCCTTCCCAGCTAAGTGATAATGCACTATTGCCCAATAATGTCCAACAATACATCATTTAGTGTCAATAATGCTTAAAGTATAAATAGGAGCTTCTTTCTCATTAGTAGTAAACCATGGATTGGTTAATTTGGTATATGGAGCTAGTTGTCTACGCTACTATTCTTTGACCACCTCCTACGACTATTTAGTTCATCCTTCCCTTAGTCTTGCTGAATAAATTGGGCCGTGGCTAGTTGCACTAACATCCTAGCCCTAAGATGCCAAGTAGCAAGATGACTAATACGATGATTAATATCAAGATTTTATTAGGCTCGAATGATTTTAATATTTTATTTCATCATTTTAACATTAGTTTATACTTTTTTATATATATATTGTTTTCATTATTGCATATCATTTTTTTTCATATATATTGATTTTATTTTGTTTATTTGTTTTAGTAATATAATATGATGCAATTAGTTAAATTTTAAATTATAGCTATTAAATTTCTATAATAAAAATGAAATTTAAAAAAATTAAAAAATATAGGCATATCTATAGTGATAATATTTATCATCACTATAGGTATTTTTATTTTTAATATTCTAAAATAGTTTGAAATTCAATAACAATGATTGTTGTTAGTAAAATAGTTGTCATATCCACAACATATATAATGACAACAAATAGTTATTACTATGTATTTTCTTGGCATGGCATACCAATAGTAGAGGTAACATTTTACGATGATAGTTGTCATCACAATATGATGACATGACCTATAGCCATAAGTATATACCGATGATATGATCCTAATGACAATGTGGTCATTATGGATTTTTAGCTATGATATTTTACTTTTTTATGCATTCCTTGTAGCATAAGCCCTCTACTATTTGGCCTATTTATCAATATGTTATTCATTTTTGTTGTAATCCAAATAGCGAAAGTCCTGCCTTATCAAATTTCATAAAACCTAATGTCATGACCTAATTTTTCTACTATCGTAACCAATATAAAGATATCAATTAGATATCTTTACTAGCCTTCCCAAATCTAACTACTTTATAACACTAACTATTTTCTTAAAAATATTGTTACAACCCATCTAGCTGTGACTAGCATGGATCTTTCTTTCTTTTTTTGTGGTTTCCATAAGCATGCTAATCCTAATGTGATATCATAACATAATTGCTAACAAGTAAATTCAATTTAACTAATTTGACTACATATATATATATATATCTACTTTAATCAAAATATTTACATTATTAGTTATATAATGATATGTTCAAAATATTCCTTACAAACCCTTTCTCTTTCTTATTTATAAACATTTGAGATTATGGCTACTACAAAAGGAGCAATAGGGAACTCTCTACTGTAAGGCTACCAGTGGTGGTAGGGGAGCTTTAATAGGCATGTCTATAAAACATTAAAAACAAACAAAGTGATACAAAATCTTTGTAAGTAAATAACTTACTTATATGCTTCATACGTTCCAATATTAATGAATGGGCTTTTCTTAATTCAATCGTTAAAAGAACTGTTAACTAGAAAACATCTAAACCACCTTATGCCTCTGAGTCTTCCTTATCCCTTCACAAATGGCCATCTTATCCCTCAAAAGTCTATCTTATCCCACCACAAATGGGTTCCTAGATCTAGAACAAGTATCTTAATCTTAAATTATACACCAGCCCTCTTAATTCATTACGTTATCATTTCATAATTCCATTCATTATACATAGTCATTCAACTCATTTATACTAATAACTCATTGAACATAAAGTATCACATATTTAAATAATCATGTAAACCATTAAATATTAGTTTCATAAGCTAATAAACTCATAACATCATAAATAACTTGTTTATAGTAGTTCACAATATAATTCAAATGCCCAGGTAATCTAGTATGATACTCAAATTTATGGCTCACAATATTGATCTCATATTCGAGTACCATATTTGAATAAGAACAGCCAAAGAGTTTAAGGAAATTCAATATTTGAGTATGGTACTCAAGTAGGACCTTTAGTCTAATTTCACCCATGCTAGATTCAAATACTATACTTAAATATAATCAAGTAGTAGTAAATAGGCAATCGAGTGCTCAAATAGGATATTCAAATATAACCCTATGATTCATCATTCAAGGGGTATACTTGAATACCATATTCAAGTATTACTTAGGTTTTTTCAAGAAATCTTGAATTTTCTTGCAAAATTATAATATCCTGAATTAACATTTAAAGTTTATAAGTTTTGATGCTTGTAGATATTTATTTATTTATTCAGTTAATTTAAGTTTTAAATTTCTTTTCTTTTTTAAAGGTTTTGGAATATTAAAAATGAGATCTATGATCATATTCAAAATTTATTTATTTTTATATGGTCATTATTGATTCAAGACTAGTTTTAAATAATTTTTACAAGGAAGTTCTCACAAGTTGAAAATAATACTAAGCATAAGTGCAAGGAATTATGAAATAATTTGCTTATATTTTATAAATTATTTTTAGGAATTAAAGGAGATTAAAATATTTATTTTTGGATTTTCAATATATATATATATCTTAAAGGAAGACTAAAAATAATTAAGCTAAGATTTTAAATGAAGTTAGTTTCATGAAAATGAGTTTTGAAATAAATTAATAGCTAAAATTGAATTGAATTGAATGGATTTAGAAAGTTAAGATTATATAAAAAGAATTGAGATTATATGTGTGAGAAACATGGGATCAATGCTTATAGCTTCCTTTTTAGTACTTTCCTCTCTTTTATTTTATTTTATTTTTTCTAGCTGCTTTTTCTCTCTCTTCTCTTTTTCTTTTTCAGCACTCTCTCCCTCTCTCATTCTCAAACACAGTTCTCTTTCTCTCTCTTAAAGTTTTGCTATCTCTCTTTCTTTCTTTCTTTCTTTTTCCCCTTTCTTCCTTATTTCTCCTCTCGATGTTTGTTTATGCCCTCCCATTTAATCTTCATTTTGTATGCACCACTTTTTCACATCCATAGTGTGAAGGTTGTCATCTAGCGGTGACTAACTACTAGTGAAAAAAGTTGCTCAACAAGCTAAGAACAAGCAAATTGGAAAGGAACCCATGGGAAGAAGCAATGGCAATGATCTATATGCCATATCACTAGAACTACTCCCTAAGTGTCATCATCTATTACCACTAAAGGAACTATGCAATGCAACTCATGGTGGTAGCAATTGGCCAGAAACTTAGTGCCACAATCTTAGATAAGCTTAGCATTTTCTAGTGCTTGTAAGCTGCTAGTGACTCTTCCCGACAATAATAAGTCACTCTATATAAAGATCCTTTATTGTTTTTGATGTTTTAAGGGTTAATCCAAGAAAACCCATCTATAGGTTTTTAATATATATAATGAAGCATATGAAAAATATGATTTTTATGTGATAAAATGCAAAAAATAATATGATTAAAGTATATATAGAGCATTATATTTTATTATTCTGACAAATTCATGCATGATCTAGAAACTTATATGTGTATGTGTTTGATATACAAGATGATGCATATGAAAAATAGAATTTTTTATATTATGAAATACTAAAATAGAATATTTAAAATATAAATGGAACATTTTATGCTATTATTATTAGAAGCATCAAAATGAGTTAGATTTAATGAGTTGGCCTAAAATTAGTATAATTTTGCTTGGCCTAGGACTAGGATTGGTATGAAAAATAATAATAATAATTCGATTTGATAAGAGACTGAGATTGATTAGCCTGACCTGGTAAAAGACAAAGACTAGTAAGTATTAACCCATCGGGTTATTAGATTAGCCTATTAAGTTATTGGGTTAACTCGTTAACTTAGTAATAATAGTAAGTAATAAATAATTAATTTATTATATATTTAATTTTTATATAGATATTAAAATAATAATTTTAGTATATTAAAATTATACATTAATATATATTATATTAAAATTATATATATGAGTAATATTAAATAATTTTTAATATTAAAATTAATAAATTTATATATTTAATATTATCAATATATTTATATAATTTTATTCAAATAGATAATTATATTAAATTTTGAATTAATGCTTTAATATTAAAATTTTGAATTATTTAAAAATTCAAATAAATAGCTTTAATATTAATTTTAAATATATTATATACATATATAATATAATACATTATTATTTAACTTTTATTATTATATATAAATTATTATAATTATTTTTATTAAAATATTATTTATATAATTATTTTTATATATAATACTTTAGACTTGATCAATATATATTTATTTTATTTATTTTATCAAATAAAATAAATATAAAATTATATAGTATAAAATTTATTTTATTAAATATAAATATATAATATATAATAATATATATTTATTTTATTAAATAAAATAAATATATAATATAAAATAAATATATAATATAAAATTCTTGATCAATATCAAATTTAAATTATTTTATTAAATTTATATATTATTAAATGTAAATTGATTCAATTACTAGATTTTAACAATATATATTTATTTTTATATATAATATATATGACTCAATGATATATATAATAAAACTTTAAATTATCATAATAATATATAATTATATTTAATAAATAATAATATATTTTAATTAATTAATAATATAAAATTAATAATAAATAAAAAATTAATACAATAATAATAATAAAATATAATGAGTTATAAAAATATATCTAAATCCGCTTGGTAAATATCGACTCAAGATTAGGATTAAGACTGATATTATAACAACATGATCTAGACCCTTCTTAATGAAAAAGTAGCCCGGCCTGAGATTAACCCGATATACAATTTTTCCATTGGGTTAACCTAGTAAGGTTGGATTAACCCATTTTGACAAGTTTAATTATTATAGCAAATTCATACATGATTCTAAGAAACCTATTTTATATGTATTATGGGTTCCTAGTAATACTTCTAAAAAATAATATTTTCTTACTATAGAGTGCTAAAATAGTATGAGTAATGTCTCTTTAGAGTGTTACATTTTAATATTATGGAGAATTTAAATTGGACTTAAAGAACCTTTACTTTATTATCTTATTTTGTATACTAGGTATAGCATTGATCAAATTAGAATTATATGCTCAAGAGTATTAAACCAATATACTTAAAGTAGATTCATATCTTTAAAATATAATATTTTGATTGTTTTGTATTTGAATTAGAAAACTTGTCTTATACAAGAGTTTTTGAATTTTCAATGATAAATTTGAAAATAAAGAATATGATAGCTTAAGATGAATGAATGGCACCAAATGAGCTTTTCTAGAACATTAAATTTTAATATTTTTACATGTGTAAGTTTGGTTTCAAATTACCATTAAATAGCATATTTCTAATTTCTAGTGACTAACTCAAGAAAGAGATAATAGAATGGTAATATTGGATATTGAAATACTCTAATTAGATTGTATGATAGTGAATTGAAAAGAAAACAGGTGAATTCAATGTATTTATAAATTATTCTTGCATGAAGTAGGAAAAAATGGGAGATCAAAGTGAATGAAACGAATGCTTGGATATCTTCAAAACCAATGAATACCACCAGGTGAGTATATATCTTACCATAGATTAATATTTTAATGAAAGGTTGTTTAAATGTTATGAATTTTATTTTCTTACTAATGGTACAAATTACATATTCATATATCTCTTCATGTGTAAGCTCACAAAGGCAACATTGTAACGTAATATTACTATACGGTATCTATGATTGATAGAACATTAGTTTGTGACTGTGCATGTGTATTAGGTGAATGTGGAATAACCATACTTAAAAAGCATAGTGATGTTACTACTGATTCTCGAATGGTTGTGATTGAGCCTTTTTTTATCATTTGTATGCCAGAAATTATAAGGTAAATAGTATTAAAATGTGAACAAGTGTTATGACCATGCACGAGGGCATGAAAATGTTGTTATATAGATATTAGTATATGTTGATGTTTACCCCATGTTGATGAGCAATTGTTTATAATGAAAATTGACATTAAAACTATGATTTGTAAAGCTAAGTTCTAGTGAACTTATTAAATTGTGAATTATGTCATAAGTGGCAATGAGATTAGAAATGTGACAAAGCTAATAATGTGAAAGTCAAAAGGAAAATTTCTAGTAAATAGTTAAACAGGATATAAGATTAACCTAGGAGTCAACAATGGATG
The DNA here is from genome assembly GCA_020226215.1 of Sindora glabra. Classification (NCBI taxonomy): domain Eukaryota; kingdom Viridiplantae; phylum Streptophyta; class Magnoliopsida; order Fabales; family Fabaceae; genus Sindora; species Sindora glabra. Next base: position 45,681,372 of record CM035234.1, read on the forward strand.
CATGTATGTTTCTTATAAATGATTTTGTGATCTGATTGATATTGGAACTTTGATTATGGTTGAATATTACTATTTGATGTGATTGTAATGAGTCACTTGTGTTTAAGCCTCAATAGCTATTTGTGAATATGATAATTATCCAAAATAAGTGGTGTATGATATAATGAAGATATCATGTACCTGTGAATAGATAAGAATGTTATGATTTGTGATGTGAAACCTAGAATCTAAGTTATACATAAGTAGATACTTAATCTGAGGCTTAGTTTAATATACTTTAAATATGTCATAAATGCTTGTTATTAATTCTTGAGTTAATACAAGATTAGCTTGATATATATATATATATATATATATATATATATATATATATATATATATATATATATATATATATATATATATATATATATATATATATATATGTGTGTGTGTGTGTGTGTGTGTGTGTGTGTGTGTGTGTGTGTGACTAATCCCTTACGAGGTAGAGTAAATATATGCTCATTAAGTTCTCACAACTCACTCCATTTTATTTCTAATGTTTTCAAGTTAAGATACGTGCCTTCGAGCCTTATTATATCTATAGAGAATCAATGTTAGATTAGGATTAGAATATGAGTTAAAGATTATAATGATTCAGAATTTGATATGCTGAAGCATTTATCTATGTATAAGTTTGAAATTGTGTAGTATTGTGTATGTTAATGTTTTTGTTGTATTTGACAAAAATATCCAGGTTCTGTATTTTAGGGCATGTGGTCCTCAGGAAATGTTCAAAAATAATGGAGACTCTATCTATTTTTTTGTAAATTTAAAGTATAGTTTAAGTCCCTTCAAAATAGGGATACTCTTGTTGCATGGAATTAAAGAAATCAATATTAAGGCTTGTGGAAACCAAGTATTGGGATCCACGTTAGTCACGATCTATTTAGGGTCATGATAAAAATTCTTTAAGATTTTAATCCAATAATTAACATGCAATTTTAGAACAAAGAATAACCATATTCTAACTTACAAGACTCTCTTTTAGCTTAATGTAACAATTATCTCTATCATAAATAGCAATTAATCGTTCATATACAACTTATAATAAGTTTATTTAAACTATAAAATTTATCTAATAGTGATAGATTTTAAGTAAGCTATTTATTTATCTAGTAATAAAGGACATTTGGTATTAATTAACTACCTTATTAAATCCATATCAAGTATGGTTAGAATATCTTAAAAATCCATAAATTCTTTCCCTTTGAATTCTTTTCAAAGTTCTATCAATCTTGGAAATTGAAGAAGTTGCCTTGATTTGGTTGGGATGTGCAAGTGTTCTCTTATTTGAACTACTTACCCTAAATTGCAAGAAATAATGAAGTGGAGATTAAAGAAGAACTTGACAATAATAATAGAAAGAGATGAAGAGAGTTACTAAAAAATGGGGTAAGTTTTAGAGTTATAAAATGGTAGAGGCACTTTGATAATTTTACAAGGTTTAACAAGGATAACAATGAAAATATTAGTCCTAAATCTCTCCTATACAACATTGTTCAAATCAAATTTCACACTTTCATTCAAGAATATGAAGTGGTTGGTATAAACTAGCAGGCCTTTAATGTTTAGCTTTAATTTGTTGGCAAGAAAGGCATTTATGCATGAATTCAAGGATATATTTCTTCACACCCCTCCAACAAAATCATTTTTGCAAGTCATAATACATTTTTGCAATGCCTAGATGCATAGTATAAGATGGACTATAAGCTTGATGAAGTAATTAATTCTTTTCATACCCTCAAACATAAAGTTGATTTTGAAATCTAATTACTGCTTCCTCATTAACCAATAAGTCACCACTCTAATCTAACAATACTTTTTCCCTTAAAGCCTAATATTATGGATCTTGCTTTTAAGATTCTTCAATTCTTTCAATCAATATTGACTAAATTATAATTTAAGCAATAATCATCATTTGCTCTTTTATTTAAGTGTTAACCAACACTTCAAATGATTTCCTACTCAACATATCAGATTAGCTTTTCTTAGATGATAATGGATTGTACAATCATTCATAAGCTCTATCCATCGACATTGCCTCAAGTTTAAATCCTTATAATCAAAGATGTATTTTAAGCTTTTGTAATTGGTATAAATTTTACGGATTTCACCATAAAAGTAGTGTCACCATATTTTCTATACAAAGACTAATGTTGCCATTTTAAGGTCATAAGTTTAGTAGTTTAATTCATGCTTTTTTTAATTAACGAGAGGCATAAAAGATGACCTTTTCATGTTGCATAAGTATGCATCCTAATCCTATAAACATATCATAGTATACAACAAATCCACTAAAAGCAAAAAAGAAAGCTAAAATTAAAGTTGAAGTCAAACAAGTTTTTAAATGTTGGAAACTAGATTCACATTCATTAGACTATTCAAATTGACTCCTTTTTATATAAGTTTGATCATTAGGAAAGCTATTTTGAATTTTTTTTTAACAAATTGACAATAATACCTAACCATACCAAGAAAACTTTGGATTCCAAATATTGTTGTTAACCTCAGCGAAGTTTAGATTACTTTAATCTTTTGAAGATTAACTTGATTACCATCTTATGTTATCACTTGTCCTAAAAATTTCACATTAGAAAGCAAAAATTCACATTTAGAAATTTTAACAAAGAATTAGTGTTTTTTGAAAAGTCTATAAGACAATATGAAGATAATGAGCACGATCTTCTTCATTCTTAGAATAAATGAGTATATCATCAATGAAAATGATCATAAGTTTATTAAGGAAGGTTTGAAATTTTTATTCATGAAGTTCATGAAGGCTATTAGAGCAATAGTGAAGTTAAAAGACATTACAAGGAATTCATAGTGACTACATTGAGTTTGGAAAGCTATCTTAGGAATGCATTTTTTTTAGGATTTTCAATTGGTGTTAACCAAACTAGAAATCAACTTTTGCGAAACACTTTACACCTTGTAGTTGGTTGAACAAATCATTAATTTAAGGAAAAAGGTACTTATTTTTTGTGGTCACTTTATTTAACTAATAATAATTAAGACAATGTCACAAAGTTTCATTCTTCTTCTTAACAAATAACATAAGTGCTCCCTACAAAGAAAAGCTAGTATGTATAAAGCCTTTATTAATTAATTCTTGTAATTGTTGCTTGAGTTCTTTCAATTCCACTAATGTTATTCAATAAGAAAGAATAGAGATAGGTTTGGTTCCTAAAGAAACTTCAATATTGAACTTAATTTCATGATTTAGAGGTAAACCTAGTAGCTTTTCTAGAAACAAGTTTGGAAACTTACACACTGCAAGGACATTGCTAATTTTATAAGGAGGTTGATTCATATCTTAGATTATAGCAAGATAAGCAAGACATCCATTTTTGTTGAGTTTTTAAGCTTTGATATTAGAAACAATTCTAATAATTCTAAAATGCTTTTCTCCCTAAAATAAAATAAAAAAAAGCTTCCTCTATAACAAAAGTCACTATTTTGTTAAAACAATATGAGCATGGTATTTTGATGACCAAATTATTCTTAATATGATATCATAATCTATCATTTCTAAAATGATTAAATCAACAAGCATAACTTGATCATGCAAATGAATAGTGCAATCATTAATGAATTGTGTATTTACTAAGGTTTTTCCTACTGGAATAGCACCCAACAAAGGATCTGGTAACCTACTAAATGTTCAAAATATTAAAGAAGAAAAATTTATGGAAACAAATGAATGGGTGGTTTCCGATTCAAGTAAAGCATAAGCTTAAAAATTTTCTGTAGAAAAAGTACCTACAACCACAACCATAGCATTTAAAGGTTAGGCCTTCTGTCTAATGATACGTATCACCACATACCAAAATTAGATATTACTGATTAATAAAAAATTTACAATATAGGATAACAATTAAGCTAAAACTCTAGTGACCAACTTAATATTATCCTTTCTTAATGATTTACTAACAAATAGAATGCAAATAAAATGTAGATAAAATGCAAAAACAAAACAAAATAGGATACAAATAGAAGTGGGACAAGATAAGATGTAAGAAAGAAAATAAAATGTGATTGATAGAAATAAAATGTAATTGGGGGTTTTGAATTGAAATTAAACAAAACTAATAGATATAGAATACAAAAATAACATAGAAAGATAGAAAATCACTATAGCAAAACAAATAATCCAAGGATGTAATAGCTCTTGTGTGGATTAATCACAGATCAAATATATTTGACAATTCTAATTAGTTTTTCAACCTTAAATTATCTAGAACCTCTATAATAATTCCTCAATTCTATGTTAAATAACCATCTAAAATTTAATCAATTAATATTATCATAATTAAGTAACCACTATAATTTCTAAAGTTAGATTGAAATAGATTTGGAAATAGAATTCAACTAAATTGAAGAATTAATCCAAAAACCTCTAATTTAATCTTTCAACCCTTTGTCCCGACATGAAAAATAGTGATTAATTAACCATAATTCAACATAAAAATTGGTAAACATTAAAAGTCATAAGGTTGAACATAAATTATACCAAATTAACATTGAAGTCATGCAATTCCAAGTAATTAGCATAAAGAACTAGGGAAAAAGAAAAATTAATTAGTTGAAGTCAACATTAGAACTTAGGATCTCATAATCCAAATAGAGATGAGTATGAAATTTCTTGAATCAACTAAAAATTTAGCCTTCCATGGCTAAAGAAGAAGAAACTTGGAAAAGATGGAAAAATTGTCTAGTGTTTTTGCAAAATTCTATAAAATAGTTCTTGTCTTTGAAGGCATGTAACCTTATATTTGAATTGCTATCCTCTAAAACCTAATGGATCTGGATCATATGCTTTCTAAGGTTACAAAGAATAGGACCTTGCTAATTTAGCAGCCTAGAACTTAATTCACAAAACAATGCACTCCAAGAGTTACTATAGTGAAATCTTATAGGTATAATTTATACCTAATGCAAGAATACCAAAACTATATAGTTTCACTTAACTCAAAATATGAAAGTTGTAAGGTTAGATCTTAAGAAATTTTGTGCACTAACTTCACCTTGATTAGACCTCTAAAGCTCCAAATATGGCTCATAAATCAAAACTACCTCAATTTAGACAAAAATAGAGGTTCAACCACTAGGCTAAATTAGACCTTTCAAATGTTTAAACTGAACTTTGGTATTATAGAGTTTCTTTTAAGCTTTTCAAAGATATAAAGGCCAGCCAAATCGACTATGCAAAACTCAAGATATAACCAAAAACCTAAAAAAGTATAGAAATCTAATATTAATCGAGTAATTTCAAATCATTATAAAAATAATCTTTAAATATATAATAAGGCCAATTCTATAAAATTAAACATATATAAAACACTAAAAGGCATAAAATAAGAGAAAATAACATAAACAAAATCTTACATATCATTTAGTCAAGCTGAATACTTTAGCTTTATTCCCTAGTGGGTTTCTTTCTCTAACATTGCCACTTCCACTAAGAGCTTCAGTGGTTTGAGGCCTAGCAGTAATTAGTGGATTTGCAAGTGGACATTGTTATGATAAAAGATAATTTACACTATAATTTGAAGAATTCCTTGGCCACCCCTCCTTTTATGGCCTAGCTAACCACACTAATACCATACAAGATTTATTTGATTACATGGCCCCTAATTCCTATTCCCATATTGAATGCACTTGGGTAGTTCTCCCCTAAAGTTGCTCCTAGTTTAAGATTGCCTTATACTGAAATTGGATTAAGCATTTAGATGAAATGGTGAGTTACTTTGACTTCTTCCCCTGGGAGGTTCACTAAAGGAGCCTTTAAGATGAAAACCTAAGATTTCTTGGCTTTTTCCATATTAGGAGGTGGAACTCCTTTGCATCAATTGGTTAATTAGGACCTTTAGATTGACTACACTTCTTCCCTATTTAAGTTCTCCTCTCTTCTCTATCTTTTATCTTGTATCGCATCAAGAGCTTGATTTACAATGTCTTGGAAAATGGTTATTTTAGTGACATAAGTCACATTAAAGAAATGGTTATGAAGACTATAAGCAAATCTTCACACTTTAGGCTTTTTATTTAAAATAAAATACTTTACACAGTGAGATAAGCAAATAAATTAAGCAACATATTCATTAACTGAAATAGAACCCTACTTTAAACACTTAAACTCCCTAATTTTTGCTTCATAAATATTGGGGGGTAAAAATTAGCCAATGAAGAGTTTTTAGAATGATGTCTAGGTTAGAAAAGGCAATGAGGCTTCTTTATTCTTAATTATGCTAGTAAATTAGAAATAAGCAACATTTTTTAAATAATAACTAACAAAATCTACAAGTATCTGATCAGAACATGTTAGCATTTTGCCATATCACTCAATTTGGTTAAGGAACTAGTGACAGTCTATATTTATATTTGTACTAAAAAATCTAGGAAGCTTGAGTTTATTGAATTCATAGATGATAGATAGTTTTTGAGCTAAAACCCTCTTAATGGAGATTGGTTTCTTTCTCTCTTTAATCTCTTACTAGAGGCTTGATCATCTTATTCACTATGTTATTCCTATTCTTTTCCTTAGAAGAGAACTTAAGCTACATCTATCAATATTTGTGATCTAAATGCAATTACCTACAAAAGGAAATCCTAATCATTATTTCCCCTATGTCTACCATTGTGAGCCTAAGACCCTCTAAATGATTTCCTGTCACCTGGTTCACAAGCTTGATAACTACTAAATTTTGCCATTCCTAAAGTTTAGAGAAAATTTTCAAATTTTTAACACAAACATATATATAAACCTACCTATAAATAAATATCCCATAAAAAGCTTCACCACTACTATTATACAAACTTTATGGTTTGTTGAAATTGTATTAATGATATATGTCCCTAAGCACGCAAATACCACTATGTAGTTTCAACTAACACATAATTAAGAAGCCATATCCATATTCTATTTATCCAATCCTAAGGCCCTTTATTCCTATTTATTTCTTAAATCATGCTTTAATACCATTTTGTCACAACTTGTCTACATTATGGATCCTATTTTTCTAATTTTTACAAGCCTGCTAATCCTAATATGATATCATAACATAGTTGCTAACAAGTAAATTTGATTTAATTGAACTAAATTTACATTTATCAAATATTTACATCACTAGTTATATAATGTTTTGTTTGAAATATTCCTTATAAAACCTTTCCTTTTTTAATTTAGAAAGATTTGAGATCATGGCTAGTACAAAAAGAGTAATAAGGAACCCTCCACTATAACATAATTGATAGTGGCTAGGAAGCTTCCACAAGCATGTTTGTAAAACATTAAAAATAAACAACATGAGCAAAAAGTCTTTGTAAGCAAATAACTCTCTTATATACATACATTAAAGGAACAATTTATAATTTTGCTTCATACTTGTCAATATTAATGAATGGACTTTTCTTAATTCAATAATTAAATGAACTGTTAGGCAAAAAAACATCTGAACCACCTTATGCCTCCCAAGTCTTCCTTATCCACCTACAAATGCTATCCTTATCCCTCTAAGGTTTACATTATCCCCTCACAATAGGGTTCCTAAATTTAAAAAATGTATCTCAGTCTTAAATTATACACGACCATTTAGTCAATTCATTACATTATCATTTCATAATTCCATTCATTATTCATAGTCATTCAACTCATTTATACCAATAATTCAATGGACATAAATTATCACATATTTAAATAATCATACAAATCATCAAATATTAATTTCATAAGCTAATAAACTTGTGGCATCACAAATGACTTGTTTATAATAGCCTACAATATAATTTAGGTGTCCAAGTAATCAAATATGATATTAGAATATGTGGCTCTAAAAAATGAGCCCATATTCAAGTACCATATTCAAATATTAGCAACCCAAGAACTTAAGGAATTTCAATATTCGAATATGGTACTCAAATAAAGCTACTAGGGTAATTTCACCTAAGCCATATTTAAGTGTTATACTTAAATATAATCAAGTAGTAACAAATAGACAATTAGGTACTTGAATAGGATATTCACATATAACCTTATGATATGCAATACCATGACGTACACTTAAATACCATATTTGAGTATTATCTAAGAGGAAGTTTCAAATTTTCTAGCAAAATTCTATAAGTTTTCAATTGAAAAACCAACATGCAATTTTATAACAAAGATAACCATATTCCAACTTACAAGACCCTCTTTTAGTTTAATATAAGAATCACCTTTATCATAAGCATTAATTAATCATTCATATACAACCCATAATAAGTTTCTTTAAACCATAAAATTTATCCAATATTGATAAATTTTAAGTAAGTTATTTACTTGCCTAGTAATGAAGGAGATTTAAAATAGGCCACCTACCCAATTAAATCCACATCAAGTGAGGTTAGAATATCTAAAAATCCTTAAATTATTTCCGTCATATTCTTTCCAAAATTCTATCAATCATGGGAATTGAAAATGTTACCTTGATTTCGTTAGGATGTGTAAGTGTTCTCTTATTTTTTTTCTTGAGCTAGTTTCCACAAATTACAAGAAATAATGAAGTGGAGGTTAGAGGAGGAAAACTTGGTAGTAATAGTAGAAAACAATGAAAAGAGTTGCCAAAAATGGGGTGGGTTTTAGCATTTTAAGGTGGTAAGGACACTTTGGTAATTTTATGGGATTTAATAAGAATGAAAACAAAAATCTTAATCTTGAACCTCCCTCATACACCCTTGTTCAAATCTAATTTCATACAACCACATATTTGATTATGCTTAAGCTATTTCTTCTAAAATCCTATTTTCCTTAATTTAAATATTATTCTAAACCTATCCACATCTATTCTAATTACTAATAAAATCCCTTAATCACTAATAAAATAAATACAATAAAATCTTAAAATATTAAAGGTGTGATAAATATGCATAATGTAGAAACACAAGTTGAAAAAAAAATTCTTTGAAAATCCTTTTTAAAACTATTTCTTCCTCTAAAAATAATCAAATCTGAGAACTATTTTTTTTTTTTTACATTTAGTGAGATTCAATCCTTTAAATACATTTCTTTAAAATTAATTAGTAAAACAAAAAAATTGAATGTTTTTTTTTTTAAAAAAATCTTACTTTTTCTTTCTTTCTTTTTGAAGGAATTTCTAAAATTAGATTTATCATAACCTTTTTTAAAGTTAAAATCTAAGGCAGATAAAAGAATATTTCTTTTATAATTAGAAAATAGTTAAAACATAATGACCTTAGAAAAATAGGAATACTAGCAAAGTGATTTCAAAAAAAAAATATCTATTCAATAAAAGGTCAATACTTTTAGCATATTCTTAAACTGACAATTTTGTAGGAACTATTTTCAAAAGAAATAATTTGTCTAGCAAGATTATAGGGAATCAAATAGACTTATAAAATTTGTCTAAATAACATTTTCTTGAGATTATTTATTAAGAATCTAGAAAGATATTTTTAAAGAAAACTCTCTAAATTTTTGAAGAAAACCATGAATCAAACATGATATAATAGGACTAGGTTAGAAAATTATAAAAGATCATATTATAATTTAAAATAGTTAAGAAATAGCATCAAATTCAAAAAACAAACTAGAAATAGTTTGGGTTTAAGATCTAATGGATACTATTTGAGAAAATACTTAAAAAAATTAAAATATTCTTTAGAAGAGATTCCTATTTACATTTAATAGAAATAGGAACCATTTTTCCTTGGAAAAGAAATTATGTAGCTAACTCACTACTTATCACAAAATCATTTTTGTAGAAACTATAAGGTAAGCAAAATAATATAAAAAACTATATATATAGAAATACACATATATTAGTTATAGCAAAAAGTTACTTACGCCATGCATTAACCCAATTTTTAAAGTTTCAAAATAATTATATAGATTAAAAAAAGATAGCCAAACAATAATTATTCAAATTAAAACCTTAAAAGCAAGTATTTAAAAATAAATGAAAATGATTGTTATTAATCCAAATTAACTATTAGTTATGCATATTCCAGAGTTATCAAGGTTGGGATCCTCAAAGATAACCAAATGCATTCTCATATAAATGTCATCATAAATTAAAGGTCTTAGTAGGTGTCATCCAAGTTCAAAGCATTTGAAAAATATATTGACAAGTAGAATAAATAATAAGTTACTCAATGAGATAGCCATCACACAAATTTTTTAATTAATTTTAATCAAGATAATCATTTATATACAAGACATATATTTATAACTTTTCCTTACTAAAAAGTAATTCACTTAAGCAATTCTATATATTGCTCAATATGATTTGATTACATGGTTCAATCATAAGTATAATATAATCATTTAGTTAACAATACAATGGTAAAGTGGCATAAATGGTTCCACCTTAATACTTTGAACCAACCATAACTACATGTATCCTCACTTTATCCCTTCCCTTTACGCCACATCATTTTGTGTCACTCCAAATACAAGATGCTAGTCTAAAAACTCCTATCATCTCCATTAAGTCTCATATCACATATCATGCTATATTGTCACATCATCACATAGACATTGAAGCCATAAAATCAAATAGGTATAAAGCACTCTCTGGCTCTTTTTCACATAAGGAACTCATTAAACCCCTTTTTTTCTACATAAAAATAAGGTAAGGTTAAAATGTCATCCATTGGCTATAATTAAAATATAACATAAAGTATAATGTAGTAAAATAAATTTTACAATTACGACATCACAGTTCTAGCAACCAAAAGAAATATAGGTATTTCTGTTCTATATGCTACATTATTGTATCACTTTTAAGAGCTTATCAATATGGTGCTTCAATCATAGACGTTCTCATGTAAGAACACATAAGTGAATATACAAATCATAAGATGATTCATGTCATAATTCATGCACTTATCACATAATATACTTACAACTCAATCACATAGCCTATAGAGTAGTATCCTTCTTTTTTTCATAGAATTCTTTTAATTTAGTTACTATATATGGTAATGTGTCAATAACCAATGAAAACATCAATCTAAAATTAATATAGTATTCGGCCTTTTCTAATAAGGTTAGGGATTTACAACTTAGATTTTGCAAATTATGTAAATTCCAATTCTAAGCAATTTTAATCCTATGCTCTATGTATCATTCTAACAAGACAACTATTTTTTCTTGTTAGTTCAAGCAAATTTAAGTGCCATCTAGTAGTGATGAAACTACACAAAATTTTCATTTACTAATAGCCACAAGTTAAGTAAATAAGTGCCAATCCTTACTAGGTTTCAATAGAAAATTTTCAATTAAAGTTTCAAATTTTATTAAATTGTTATCAAAATTTCCAAAATAAATATTTAAGGTTTAAACATCACTTTTGAACCTTTTCCATACTCAAAACAATTCACACAAGTTACCCTTATAATATTTATCAAAATTGCTCAAAATTGGCACCTTTAACTTTGAAATTCATTTAAAAATATCAAACTTTAATAAAAATTTGTAAAAATTTCTAGAATTAATATTTAAACATAAATAAAAATTTTTAATTATTTTTAGTCATATAATAGGTTGCAAAGGTCGCCCAAAACAACTACTATTCAAAACAATTTGGAGAAGAACTTTACTACTTGAAAACTACATTTTTAAAAAGTTTTTCCACATTTTTCCATAAGCTTTCCAAGATGTTTTTAAACATATTCCTACTTTGCACTCTTCATATAATTATTAAGAAACATCTCTTAAATAGTCTAAAACATAGTATATCATTTTTTATCACAAAAATAAAATTTTTTTGCACCAAATTACATAAAACCCACATGCTCCTCACACTTGTTTTAAAATAATTTTTGCTTAAAATCTTTAATGTAATCATTATAAAGCATCCATACTAGAGTATAATTTTATGTTTACTTAATTTTACCATGAAAAATAAAATTTTTCCTTATGAAAATCATCAAAGACCATAGGCTTCTCTTAAGGTAATACTAAAGCCATTTTTGTTTTAAAACTTGATATTCATAAAGTTTATCATCTTTAAAACATAGTGTAACAACTTTTATGTTATAAAAATAGAATTTTTCCTTTTAAAAGACTAGAAACTTATGGGTAACCTCTCCCACTCCCATTAAAATTTTGCTCCATTCCCATGTAAAATCATATTTCCAAAATCTTATTATTTTGAAAAGATTATCACCAAAATCATTAGTTTCAATTTCTCATCATAAAACTTTCAAAAAAATTCTTTTCAAACTAATCTACCATGATAATCATAGCTTTAGCACATCATTAATCATAGAACACAAATATAGCTGATAATCTATCATAAATAATCATAATTAATACACCATCAACCATAAAAAAAAATATACATCTCATATATAATAATCTTCTTAAAAGAAAATCAAAGAGAAAAAGAATGAATCTTTACTCACTCAAAGATGCTTATAGGACTTGTTTCTTTCACCTAGATTTCAAAAGGTAGCATCCAGGACAATGTAAAGATAGTGAAAAATCTAAAGAAAAAACTATGAAAAGAAAATGAATTCATGGAAGTTCATGAGCTTCTACCTCCATTAGAAGATCAAAAGGGCTTCTAACTTTAACTAATACTCAAGATCACCTAAAGAACTAATGGAAACTCACTTAAAAATAGAAAGAGCTCTCAAGAATTCACTCTTTCCCTCTCCTTTCTTACTCTAGCTATAGGTTTCTCTCTTTGATGTGGGAGGAAATGGCTTCAAGTGGGTTATTTATGAGAATTTGAAGTAGCTTCCAAGTACGCCTATATCATCCTAGTGAATATTCTTATTCTTAGAATATTTCATTACTTTCTCCCCTAAATTTTGCTTATATGTCCTCTAACTATACAAAAATTTCTCTTTTCCTAAGTTTTGCTCAAATGCATTTCAACTAAGCAAAAATTTCTCCTTTCTTCATATGTGACCATTAATCCCTTTAAAATGAATGAAAATTTACATTTTTGCCACCTTAGGCTATTTTAGGATACTCTTAAATAAAAACCATAAGTTACTTATAAATTTTATCAAACTTGGATCTTAAATACTCCTAATTTTTCTTAAATTTCTCTAAATAAATTATAATGAATTTTTTGTTTGCCATTACTTATAAATACTTCTACTAATAAAAAGAAGTATTTTTACTAGTTTTCAACTAATAGACACTGTTTAACTTAATTCTAACTATTTTTATATATTAGGTTTTCATTGAGTATTATACCTAAACTCTTTCAACAACCAAAACTCCAGTGAAATTCTATGAAATACAATTTATTCATAAAACAAAATTAAATGTACATATTTTATTTATATTAAGTAAAAATATAATAAAGTCAATAATTTCCAATATAAATCCTAAAAAAATTTGATGTCCAAGCTATATAAATATAAAAAGTAAAATAAAAATCCTAAATCACTAGATATTGAATAATACATTGATGTCGCACTCGTGCCATTTAATTATCAACTACTAAGATGCAAATTATTTCTTTTAGGCTGTCATCCTTTTAAACAACCTATGAAAAATACATGAATCAAAATAGACAAATGTAACCCTTTTTTAATTCATTTATTTCTAACTTAATAAAGCAAATCTAAGAGTACCATTAGGCTATGAGGGTTTGCACTAACCTTAAGAATTAAAATGGTTGTCATAGTTTTAATGAACCATTTTAATCCTTAAAGCTAGGTTCAATGAACCTTCACAGAAATACTTGCTTATTCTTCCCAACAGTACTCTTAGATTCACTTTATTGAGTTAGTAATAAAATAATTAAAATATGCTTCCATTTTTTTTATTTCAATTCATTCACTACCAACTTAATAGAATGAATCTTATAGAAGTGATAGGAAAAAAACCTATATCTCAATGAAGGTTTACTAATTAAGGCCTTAAGGATTAAATTGAATGCAATAGATATAAAAGTAAGAAATTATTTTAAGGATGCTATAGTATAAAGGAATTTTCATCACTATTCATTTCTTATATTATATGGCCACCTTTGAATACCTAGTCACCTGCACCTTCTCTTTGAAGTCATGAAGCCTATAATAGTCTCCTTGGCTACTTGTGTAATAGGCATGTAGTTAGGTAATTGGAGCTAACCGTACAATGGAGGAAATAAGCAATGATAAAAATTTTCTACACTATGTTATCCTTAAAGCAGCTCTTTACTTTTATATTTATGGCAATCAGTTTAATCTTTAAGGCCTTAATTAGCAATCCCTCATTAAAATTTAGGTTCTTTTTTTTCTTATCAACACTTTAAGATTCACTCCATTAAGTTGGCAGTGAATGAATTGAGCCAAAAATTATCAATACATAAGCATAGGGTACTAGTGCTAATAAGGAATTTGTCATAGGTTTTATCCTAGGGAATTGAACTTGTAAATTACAATAAACCTAACTAATATAGATCTTTCACATCTACTAGCTAGAATAAAGGATGGTTTTCCTATTTAAGCAAAGCTTACAAATTAAACTAGAAATCAAGAATACAAGTACATTTAGTTTCCTTTTCAATTCATTCTCTATTACTTGCCTCACTCCTTATGTACTATTATGAGAAGTCATGTCATTGTTACCTAATATTTCCATATCTAGCAATATAAGTTCTTTTCTTTCTTAGTTTCCCTAATAAAGAGGTTGCACCTCTACTTAATGGTAAAAAGAAGAGTTAAAGCATAATCCTTTTTGGTCTACTTGTAGATTGCATTTAGCATCCAATGATACAAGCTTATTACATTGTTAAAAAATAAGTGCAATCTAAAAGTAAGCCAAAAAGGATCTTGGGTTACCTTTTCTTTCGATCACAGCTAAAATTGATAAAGTTGCAACCTTCTTTTTAGGAAAACCAAAGAAGAAAGAACCTATATTGCCAAAGGTAGGCATACTAGGCATTAGTGACATGACTTCTCATGGCAGTACATAGGAAGTGACGAAAGCAATAATGAATAAATTAAGAAGAAAACTAAATGCAATTAA
Organism: Sindora glabra; assembly: GCA_020226215.1. Taxonomy (NCBI): domain Eukaryota; kingdom Viridiplantae; phylum Streptophyta; class Magnoliopsida; order Fabales; family Fabaceae; genus Sindora; species Sindora glabra. The sequence continues at coordinate 45,696,391 of CM035234.1, forward strand.
TGTCTTATCACAAGTTACATGTCAACTCATTCACTAAATTTTAAGAAGGTTATTATTCATTAATATTTAAAACAAAATATAAACATCGTGAAAAATAGGAAAGAAAGGTTATGTTTGTTTAGTAGATATAAAAAGAATTAATTATGATTGAAGAACAATAGAAATTACCACAACAAGATATTTCAATTCAAGAATAATTTTTCTATTTGTATTAACAATAAAGTTATATGGTAATGTTACTGAAAATTCATGTAAGAAAAATTTACCCTTTGTGAAATATTTATTTATTGTTAAAATGAGGCATAAATATTTCATTTAAGCTATGAACTATCAATGTCTCTTATCACTTGCTCACTAGTGATAGTTTTATGGCATATTTTATGCAATTTGTACTATGGTTAACATATGAATAGGTTATGGTTCTTATATTTGTCTATTTATAATCTTATCTTATATCTATTTTTTTTAAATTATCCTTAAGTAATTTTTTTTATTCTTTTAAGTTGACTAATTTCCTTTAGACTTAAATTCTATTCATAATCTTAATTTTACTAACACTTTCAATTTTTTTCTTATTTTTTTAATTATTTTGAGTTAATTGATGTTCTAAGAATTTTATGTGTCAACTAACACAATGATATACATGTAAGATATCATTTTTAACTCTATAAAAAGAGTGAATACTCCTTCAAAAAAAAATCTCATGGGAAATCTATTTATTCTTATTGTGGTACTAAGAATTTTATTATACATCTTGCATTTTAATAAGTAGAAAAAAAATACCTTTTAGAATTTTAAATGTTACTTAAATTTAATGTCAAAATAATTTATATGTTAATATACAAGTGAAAATAATATTAAAATTTTAATATTAATCTCAATGCTATGGTACAATTAATAATATCTTCCTCCTTATATATGTTTCTTTGGTTCTTATAGATTTCCTCAAATTTGTCAAAGATTTTTGTTGCACCAGTTGTACACTAATTAAATGATTTTCTATTCATTTCCTATTAAAATTTCAAAATCTTTAGTTTCTAATATTTTTATCAAAAGTTTTAAGGGGAAAAGAAAAGATAGAAAAAAGGCACTTATGTTAGAACAATATCAATCAAAAGGCAAAGAAAATATTAAAACTAAAACAACAATAAGGTAGCATCAAATGCATTAACTACTCATAATCAAATCAATGCAAGAGTTTGAAAATAAAAAATTAATTCAAATATAATATATGATGCTTAAATCATTCAAAGAATAAATCAAACATAAAAAATCTAAAAATATCGAATAAAACATCATGATTAAAAATGCTTCAGCTAGTGGTAGCATTTTAGAGAAAAAGCAAGTTGAACATTGTAAATGGAGGAGAGGAAGCAATTAGTGATAGTAGTGGAAGACAAAGAAGGGGAGAGCATTAAAAGGAGGAAAGAGAAAAATAAGGGAACAAGCTAGACATTACAGGTGGAGGAAGGGAGAGGCTAGTGTTAGCAATGGACAACGAAAAAGGATAAGAGGGCAATGGAAAAAGGAGGAGAAAAGGAAAACAATGGAGGGAGGAAGAAGAAAATAAGGGTCTAGCTGTGACTATTAATATATATATATATATATATATATATATATATATATATATATATATATATATATATATATATATGTAGTTAACAATGTAATTATTAATGGATAATTCTGTCACCAAAACCCTTAAATAAAATGGTGCATTAATCCTTAAATAAGATAATATGTTTACCTTAACAATGAATTTAGCAACAGATAAAATATTTTCATTGGTAACTCCCTTACTACCTTTAAAAAAAAATTCCATCACTAAACATATTTTTAAATTTTTATGTAAAATCCATCACTAATTTCATTGTTAATTTGAAACCTTAATTTTTCTATTCTATCGTTAATTTTGTCAGTAAAATTTATAAATGAAATTAGTAACAAATAAAGCACTAAGTGAAATTTTCTAAAAATCTAAAAAACTAGTGATGAATTTAGCAATAGGATGGAAAATCCATTGCTGATTTTTTCATTAAATTCAAAAGATAAATTTAACTCATGGTGTCCCATTTACCAATGGAAAAGTTCTCTCTAAATCCATTGTTAAATCTCCATTTCTAATTTCCATCACTAAATGTAGATTTCCTTATAGTGGAAAAAATCCAATAAGTTAATCTCTTACTTATTTATAGTTCCTCATATGATTAGTTACTTGGATTAACTTTGATGCTAATATATTAATTATGTACAAATTGTTGTGCTTCAATAATAGTAACTTATACACTGAAGATAAGCTCGTTGAAATGTGAAAGCTTTGGACAAGGTATTACCTTGGGGCTATGGTTGCATTGAAATGGATGGTTTTGGGAATATTTAAATATGTAGTGGTTGTAACCTATTGTAAATTTTAATAATAGTACTTTATTTGTGAATAACATAATTATAACTTTCTCATTTTTTAACTAGTATTATTATATTTTGATATGTAAATGAAAGTTCAAAAAGTTTATTAAAAAAAGCTCTGATAATTGTTTTTTATATTGTCAATTGTTGTATGTTTTTGTTATTGTTGTCAATTATTATCTTTTTTCTACTACAGTTGTCAATTGGCTATTTTTATATGATTTTCTTTAAAAAAAAATTAGGTCATAGAAAAGATGTCGATTATTTACCATAAACTAGCATATTAGATAATAAAACACTAATTTTTAGTTTATAACTATCACGGAATGTCAACATTACCATATTATTTATTTCATAAATAATCGACATCCTAATGTTTCTTAGTGAGATAATGTCATTATCATTTAGATGTTTGTTTTCTTGGTAAAAACTGAGGTCTAGAGTAAAATAATATTATCTTGACAATTTCTACCCATAATCACAAGTTGAAAATAAAATGAGTAAAGTACTAAAGCCATTTGTAAACTTTATCCTAAAGCTCTTCTAACCTTAAAATAATTTTCTAACAATGCCTACCTTCCAATCTTAAAATGATTCTCTTTAGTTTCGTATTTATACTCACCAATAATCTTGTAAGACTAAAGCTTTATTAGCCTATTGCTAAATTTGTCAAGTTTTGCACTCCCTAGAAAAACACAAAATATAAATGTAAGGATTTATTTAGTTTTTGTGTTTGTGCTTACAAATTAGTTTCTAGTTTCATAATTAACCATATTTTGCTCCTATAATTTTCATACAAAATTTTCAAATTTGTACATGTAAGAAATCTAATTATATTCATCTTCTTTGGTAATTAGTGCTGGAAATTGCGCATCATACATGCACAGCGGAATAAAAATTTTGCACGATTTCCATCAAGGATCCATGCGAATTAAGAACGCCATAGATTAGGGATTAGGGATTAGAGTTTATACCTTTTGGTCAAAAATCTTCTGTCCGCTTCACAGCAAATTCGATCTACTTTTGTCCGTTTTCCAACCCAATCTACTCTCCAAATCACGAACCAGGATAGAAACTAGAAGACTAGATCACCAATGAATGTCCACACAAACCCGTGAATCACCAATGAATGTCCACACAAACACCGATTGGAATCGATCTCCTTTTCACCTCGTAGTGCTAGCTATGCCTCTTCAGGGGTTTTAGTCAAGAAGAGGTGCTAGGATTTTTCTATGCCTTTTTGGGGTGCGTGAATAATGATAGTAATCCTATTATTATTACCCAACAAGCCTATTTAAATAAGTGCATAAACAAATCTAACCTATTTAGGCTTTATTCCATGTACAATTATAGGCTCACTATTGGACCTTATAATTATAACATGAATTCCCAAATATTAAGCCCAAACAATTTAGTCCATTAATTCCAAATTCACTACGCTCTAAGTGTGCGACCCTATAGGCTCTCATTACGTTGGCAATGACCATTAATCATATTAATGATCATAAACAATGATTGGTGTCTAGCAACACATCATTGTTACCTAAGTAATGAGAAAGTCGGTGATTTGACTAAACTTTTACACGTGATCATCACTTATGTCCTTTTGTCCTATACATCTAGATTGAGCACGAGACATGGACCGTGTCATTCCCGTATAGCTCAATCTTAAGGTTTCTTGATTCCTAAGTAAGCTGACTGAAACAAATGTAATCGACATCCCATGTCATTTCATCTGAGTATGGCCATGCATTTTCTCAACTTTACCTAATCAAGAGGCCCATAGATGTTACTCCTGTTATATAGGAGGGACAAATCCCATCTTGATCACACAAATCCCTCCACATGATATGTGACATATCCAATATCTACCCTTGCATTCACTCAACCATTAGTGACATAGAATAGTATCAAAATATGAAACTCACATATAAAGAACCTTGGTGATCTCAGGTCAAAGGACCATATTAATAATGATCACTAAGAACCACTTATGACACTCATATAACAATCCATGTAGTGTTCTTAATATGGGTCGGTCCAGTATACAAGTTCTCTAACTTGTACTCATGTGTAAACTTAATATCCCATATAAGTCTTCACAATGCTAGTCTTAATATATCAAAGCAACCTAATCCACAATGATATATGACTAGGGACATTTAAGAATATAATTATTCTAAGGTTATTATCATAATTGAATATATTACGCAGACAATATATATAATTATAGTAATTAAAATTGCCATTAAAATAACATGATTCAAAATTACAATCACCAATATAATTGATTTTAGGGCATATACACTAACAATTAGTTATGAAATGTACAATATCATATATCAATTCTTAATGAATGCTTGTTGCATTTGTAGAAATTAGATTAAAGAGTACTTTTTTAAGGAGTGTAGACTTCATATATTGAGCAATGAGTATCAAAATAAATTTAGCAAAACACCTATATTTGATTAGGGTATTGGATATGAGTTTTCATTATTTTGTGACTTTTCATTATTTTGCAACTCTTGTTATTCAATTTATTCTTTAAAATTATTGAAATTAATTTTTGTAGTATTTTAGGAGATGTTGGTTTCTATTTCACTTAGGATGTTTTATGAGAAAAATATAGCATGAATAGAGAAGACAAGGGAGAGAGAAATAGGAAAAAAGGATTAGAGTGCTCTATAAGGAGAAATATAGGATGAATAAAGAGGACCAAGGAAGGAAAAATAGAAATAGAGGTCTCAAAACTCATTCCCAATCATAATCAGCATGGATCTTAATACCGAATTTCCACTTGCCTAGTATGTAAAATCACCCTCTCACCCACTTAAATTGTTAAAGTCACAGGGTTATATAATGTCTACAAAAAAGAAAGGTTACCATTGTTATCTCTATAAGAAATTAATTGGCTTTTCCTCACATACAACTTATTCCTAGGCTATCATCTCACTATAAAGAGACAACCCTTATACCACTACTATATACCATTTGTTGTTGTATTTTTCTTCATTAATGCAAGGCCTTGAGTGTGCTGGACAAATCCTTAGAAGTCCTATAAAGAATATCATATAAAAGAGTAAGCATAAGAATTAGTGAATGAATATACCAATATAATTTAGAATCAAAAATTAAAATGCATGATACCAACTAGACTTTAGTGCTACCATTTTACCATAAGAAAGTTTATATCACCTTACCATACAAAGGGCAACATAACCAACCTTAGTGCTAAAAATGGAACCATCCTATTCATTAAGGAATTCAATATGATCTAATAAGGCTTCATATACCTATGATATTTCACTAATGTTCATTATCAAAACAAAAATTGCAATAACCATGCATTATTATCATCACATTATCAATAAGAAAGCAATAAACCTCTTCATGAGTCTTGGTTAAGCTTATATACCCTTCACTAACTCCATTCTTATTCCTTCCAAGTCAATCTTATATCCTTTACAAGCTATGTCCCTTGAATCCAAATTCCATAGTTTCATAACAACCATATTCATGCCTCACTGCATGGTCATATTAAACACATAGCATAATAGTATTCTAACCATTCATGACATCATCAACAATACATAGTAACATTCTCATGACCTCATTGTGTGGTCATGTGATTCACAACAACATTATTTGCAACATTTATTATTATTTCATCACAAATGATGAAATTAAATAAATAAGAAATATCATATTCATTATCCTTTCTATTCAATAAAAGTTTACCTTTTAGTTCTTGATGCTCATATGATTAACATTACTCTTTAATTGAGTGGGTTCATCCTTGCCTTAATTATATAACCTTTAGAGTGGCTACACACCTTTATTGTGCAAAATAAAGGGGCAATAATCGATCATTTGCTACTAGAAGAGAATCCTGGTGAAAGCTTAGTACAATGGTCAATAATTCACACATAATAGGTAGCCAGCCATTTTACTGGATTTTTGTAGAATTCTCATTGTGAATACACTATTCATAAGAGACCCTTAACCCTTCCAAACTTAATTATTCCTTATTATAAGCTTATCAAATCATCAATACCTCCCATAGGAATCTAATGTGAGTAATTTATGTTATTAAATTTCATATATTTCATGATTAGCTCAAGATTTTCTTAGAATACTAAAATTTTGTTACTAGTCTTCCATTGTCTTAATCTTTGGAAAAATCAAGATTTAAGCTAAAATATTCAGTTATCTTACTTGAAGGAAAGTTATAGGGTTAAATTTGTTGCTCCTCCACCCTAATTGTCCATGATTTCAAGAATTCTTGGTTAAGGCTTCATTTTCTTCTCTTAAGCTTAAAATGAGCTCCATTCAACACCAAAAGAAATGAATAGTGTATGATTAACAAATGTTTAGAAGTTCTTACCTTAATGTCACAATTATTCTAGCTTAATTCCTCACCTTTGCCTTTATAAAAGCCTTAAAGAAGTGGATAAGATGAAGGAGAAGAAGAAGAGGGAAAGAAGGAAGGGTGTGCTTGGTGAAATGAGGGAAAAAAATGAAAGAGTAAGGAGCCAAATTGGAGTTATAAGGGCATAGGGATATTTTTGTCCTTTTGTCCAAAATATCTTCCACACTCACTTATGCCCTCCTATTTGCCTTCAACTTGTGTTCCTCTTACATTTATTTTCCCCCATTATTCTATTTCATTATTCTAGAGAAAACCTCAAATTTTCTAAAAGGTGTAATAAGGAGTTAAGTTTAAACAAGGGCAAAATATACCACATCAATTATTTAACAAAACTAAAGATGTATTGAACAAATTACACATTAATTTTTTAAAACAAATTAACATGTAATGTTAAGCCTCACAACGTTCCAAAAGAAACAAAATTGGTTGTTTTCAATATAATAATTTACTATTATTATTTTTCATGACAGTTATATAATCAATATCAAAATAGATATATAGTAATACTCAATTAAATGTCTATCAAAACTCAATCTATTATCTATTAAATACATTTATTTACACTTCTTTAATAATGTAAAAAAGAAGATTAATTTTACTATATATTGAATTTTACTTAATGTATGTATAAATTGACCTTATTAGTAAAATATGAATTATTAGATTGAATATTTTTTACTTTAAAAAATATAAAATTTAATATGGGATACTCAATATATGCACAAATTTAATGCACAAAAGAACTAAAAAAAATTAAAGGAAGCATCCCACAAAAATTGTAAAGAAATAAAGGAAGCGTAAGGTGACCGCGGTCAGCAATTGATGGTGTGGTCTGGTGATTCAACAGATATTCGTTTTATAATATCTGCTTCGTTTTCGTGAAATCAAACGTGTTAAATATGATGTATGTACTGTAGTTTGTCAGTGAAGCGATCGAACACAACCATAATAAATAGGAGTACTGAGTTTCGTACGTTAGGGGTGCAACAAGCAGCTCCTTGGAACCGCAAACACTTGTTTTCATATTTAATAAAATCGAACCGATATTAAATTAGATAAGAATAAGAATTTGATTTATCATATTATTAGTTCAGGATCATTGATTGAACCATTTATAGCATAAAAATTTTAAAAGTAAATTTATATGAAATAATAGAAAACACATATTTAATAAATAAAATAATAATAAATTTATATTATAATTTATTAAAATATGATAATAAAAAATAGTTCAAAACTATATAAAATTTTATAATCAAATTAATTAGATTTTAAAAAAAAATTGATGGTTTAATATATAATACTGTTCAGTCGAATTAATCAAAAAAATTATCAATTAAATTGATTTTTTTTTTTACCAATTTACGTGTAGAGTTGCTTTGGTGGTGCAATTCAAACCAAATCAATCACCTTCTCAATCTACCGGTTGAATCTGAATATAGTAATCATGGTTGTTTTCCAGCTAACCACTTCATTTGTACAGTTTAATTTAGACCCCATTGGGACGCGTTTGGTAAGCCGTATTGTCAAACGTGTCCGTCCTCCCTATTATTTATTTGCACCGCCAGACCTCACCGGACCCTCGCAGCTTCAACTACTATCATTCAACCAAGAGGAAACCCGAATTTACCGCATGAACGATTTGACAGACATAAAATTAGTATTGAAAAATTTTTTTACATCAATTTAATATTAATGTAAAAAATGTTGATATTAATTTGATCTTTTACAAGATTTTTATGAATTAAATTAATGTAATTTTTTTATATTAAGTTAAAGTGAAAATTTTGACATTAATATTTAATTGTTGTAAAAAAATATTTCATAATTAATTTAATATTTACCAAATTTTTAAGTAATGATTTAATAATTTCCTCTTCAATCAATTTACATTATCATCATCATCATTATCTATTTAACCGAAGTAAATGGATTTGGATTTTTTTTTTATAATTTTTCTAGCAAAAAAGTAAAGATGATAAAATTATTCATATTTAATGAGTCCTACTTAAATTGATGGATATATAGTCAATAGGTCTTACTCAAACTAAACTTACTATTTAATAGTTTGAACTTGGATTTATCTAGTAAATATTCAATAGTTCTTGAATCCTTTCTAGATATCCATTAATATTAATTTATATAATGTACAAATTTATCCCTTATAAATATTTAATGTATTTTAAATTTCTTTTGAGTATTAAATTAAACCCACTTGAATAACAAGTTTTTATAATTTATCTATTATTATATGAAAATCAATATAATTATATATATAAGGATATTGGGATAATTTATTTAAAATAAATAATATTAAAATTTTAAATTTACACTAAATTATAAAGATATTCTAAAATAATATTTTTATTTTATAATATTAGTTTATACAATATATGAGCATCTAATTATAATATAAATAGATAAATAATTATTTATGAATTGATTCAACACAACCCTTATTTAACAAAGTTAATAACAATATAATTCACATTTTTCTTAAATGTAACATGAATAATATGGATGGATTAAAATAAGAATGGATATGAATAAGAAAATAGATATAATTTATAATTGTCATGATATAATTATTATCAATTAAAAAAGAATAATTTTTTATTTTTAATAACTCACATTTTCCTCAAAGCTAATAAGGATGGGTTAAAACAAGAGTATATGTGAATAAAAAAATAGATATAATTCATAATTATCATAGTGTAATTATTATTAATTAAAAAATAATAATTTTTTTATTTTTATTAAAAAGTTTAAAATTATATTTGTATTTGCGGGTTTAAATAAATTCATTTAAAATTTTTTAATCAGATCTTATTGAATTTATATCTTTAATAAATTCAAAATAATAGATTTTTAATGAATTCAAAATAGCGAGTTTTTAATAAATCTATATTTAATTAGATTTAGATTGGGTGGATCAAAACCTAACCTATTGCTATTCCTACAAAAAAAAGAGATAAATGTAAATTCTTTTGTAGGTCTTATTACATACAAAGATAATTTTAAATTTTTTTAATATAAAAATTTTTAGTTATATTTTTAACATAATAAACATATGATTAAAGGAAAAAATATAAATTTCTTTATTATAAACAAAAACTCTCACTGCTAATTTTGTGCATTGTTTAATAAAGCAATGAAACCCAAAGTAAAATTTAATTATAAATATAAAAATATAAATGTCAATAGTGATGAGGGTAATATTTTTATTTTAAATTTCTATAATTAGGTAATTTGGGTAGAAAAGGGATTATCAATTTTACATATATTGGAAATTAATTAACACTACTTTAGAAGTTATTTGATTTGCATAAAAAGTAAGTTTTCACGAGAAATTAAACTTCTTAAAAAGTAAATTCTTGTGTAAAGTTCTTGTAAAATGGTCAAAATTATTTGGTTAATACTAAAAAATTGTCGCTTCCTAAAAATTTACTTATTATATCTTATTTAGTTTAATTTTGAATTCCTTAAGAAATATTATTAGAATAACTAATATATTCTTCATAATATTAAGATAAAATATAAGAAATACTAACAAATTTTAATTGTTTCTAATAATCTCTTTTTAAAATTATACTTTTAACCTTTCTTTCTATCATAATTTCTCTTAATTGCTAATTTCTTATTATATTTACTATAAAAAAGTAAATTAGTTTTAAATAAAAATAAAAATATCTTATTTGAATATATATATATATATCTTAAATTATCTTAATATAATTTAAATGAATAAAAATATTAGTTAAATAATTCATACAATAAATAAGTGAATCTATCAAATTTATATATAATAGAAAAGAAATATATAATTTTTTAAATGAATATTAAAATAATAAATACTAAATATAAAATAATACAATAGATATATATATATATATAATAAATATAATTAAATTTAAAATTAAATTTCTATAATCATATTAATATTTATGATTATATTTATGATATATTATTTAATATTTATTTTATATAATATTCATTCTATTGATTATATAATTAATAAAATAATTATACTTTATATAATTAATAATTATGTTTAAATAAATATATTTATATTTGAGAACTAATAAATTATATTTATCATAGTTTTCAAATAGTAAGAGCAAAAGGTTAAAATGGTCAATATAAATGACATGGAAAATTTTTCTTACCAATAAGGTGTGGGTCATCAAGAGGTTAATAAATTATATAATAAGTTTTTTTTTATATTTTCAAATGAATAAAGTAGAAATAGTCTTGTATTTCTATTTATAAATGATATGAAAAGTTTTTCTTACCAAGGACTATGGACAAGCAATTTCGCATAGTTTGTGAGAAGTAGAACTTCTTGAGAAATTTTACTTCTTTCATTTTGGTGATTAATAACTAACTAAATAACTATAGGGTTGTTTGGTTTATATAAGAAATAAGTTTCCTTAGGAAATTAAATTTCTCAGAAAATAATTTCCTATGTAAACTTTTCAGGAAGTGATAAAAGTTATTTTATTAATATTGAGGAAGTAACACTTCTCAGAAAGTAACTTTATATATTTTGTTTAATTCAACTTTGACATTTATAGGAAGTATTAATAAAATAACTATTATATTCTTAATATTATTATAATATAAATGAATAAATTTTAGTTGTTATTAATTAAATTTAATAAGGATAATTTTGTTTATATATTTAAGAAGAATATAAGAAGTAGAACTTACTTCGAGAAAAGGAGGTAGGTAAGTAATTTTTCATACTTTATAGGAAATGAAACTTACTAGGAAGTCTTATTTCTCTCAATTTGTTAAGTAATTATTAATCAAACAATTCAATTCTTTTCTATTTCTCAAGAAATAGGACTTCCCATACTATTGGTACAAACCCAATAACCTTTAAGGGGTTTCCTACTTCTTAGAAAGTTGCACTTCTTATACTACTTCCATGAACCAAATGACCTTTTAAATTTATATCACTTTACATCAATTTTATACCATTCATTTGGCATTCATCTAATAGCTACAATACATTTATATTAATATTCACCCATTAACTTTAATGATAATAGAGAATTGGTATGAACTTATTTAATTACTTACTCTCCCTTCTACTATTTTATTTTCCCTAATATATAATAAAACTAGAAATCAATTCAATGTGTTATCTTGCAATTTTAACCTTATTAAAATTATTGTTATAGTTTTTTATCACAACAAATAAATATGATCCTTCCTATTTTACTATATTTATTAAATTAGTATATTATATGCACATTTATAATAAATTAAAATATTTATTTATTGATAATAAATTATATTAATTTTAATTATAAACTTTTGTAACTTAAAACAATTTTGTGTAATGGTTTAAAATTGATCCAAATTTATAGATAAAAAATAAAATATTAAAAGAGGGAGAAAGCAATTAAATGAGTCTCACACCAACTTTCTCTCATAATTAAAGTTTGTGAATGGATATTAATATAAATGTATTGTAGCTATTAGATAGATGTCAAATGAATGTGTAGACTTTGTGTAAGTTTAAAATAGTAACAATTTGTTCACCAAAATGTCTCTAAGTTGCAAAAATGATAACGATTAGGAGATGAATATATATATTAGTAATTAATAATTGATATCAAATCTTACTCCTTATAAATTTATTAGTAGAATATCTCAAAGTTTAAAAATAGTATTAACTAAAAGATAGATACACATACCAAGAACTAATAATAAATACCAAATCTTACTCTTAAAAAAAGGTCATACCAAACAATATATTAAATCTAATACTTAGCCTTTGTCAAGGCAAATCTTGTTTTTCCAATATGATGTTCATAAGAGACCATATATACAAGTTTAAAAATTAATGACTCGCATCAAATCTAAGTCATCATAATTATAACAATTGGTACATTTTATAATTTGAAGATACATGTATTGACAAAGAATTTATAAATTACATATTTAAATGCATAATAATGTACTAATTTGATCAAGAAAAAATATGATAATGATACACAAAATAAAAATTAGCAAACTATGTAATAGTATATATGAAACATGCATTTTGTGTACTATAAACCTATTATGATTATCAAATTAGATGAAAGGTTCTATAATATATAACATAGAACTCCCATTGGAAAATACATTTGAACATCCATATATTAATAGGCTTCTAAAACATCATGTAAACATAAGAACCTTGGTTTGAAAAAATAATAATAATAATAATTAAATTTCACATACATATTTTAGTAGTATGTAAAATTATGATTTCTCAAATCATGAACTTGGTATAATGTAAACAAGAAAATAACAATCAAGAGAAATCAATTATATAATTCTTGGTATAATATAAATAAGAAAATAACAATCAAGAGAAATTAACTATATAATTAACTTTGGTGCCTCAAACAAGTAGTTAGGATAGCTATGAAAATTAGATATTAAATTTAACACTAAGTTAATTTAATGAGAGAGTTTTTCAAAATATATTTCTAAAGATCACTTGACAAATGTATGAATATAAGTCTTAAGTTTGGCTTAATAACAATTTGAAAAACTCTCATGGTAGTAATATACACTAGTTAACCAAAAAGCATCTTATAAAAAATAAAAAATAAAAAAATTGGATTCACCGCATATACATCAAGAACTTTATAAGTTGCTTCATATTATGCCTAACAATAAAAAAGCTTATATCAAATTCATTATTATTAGTAGAAAAGATGCTCAATAAAAAAATTACTAATTCAAATATTATATTCATATAAGGGGACTCAATGAAATTTTCAACTCTTTATCATACATATTTTCTAACAAACAAATATATGTAATAATATATAACAAAGCATACAAGCAAATTTTGATATTTAAGTTTACTTTTACTATGTAAAGTAATTTCAAAGATCATCAAATGTTCTTTAACCAAAATAATCCCTTAAACATATGTATTATATTTTGTACTAAAGCAAAATTTCATAATATTATACCAAAAGTCCATGGATGTGAAGATTTGATGCAATTATCAAAATCTATGCATCATTTCAAAATATAAATTAAACATTATCAAGTAATTCATCATATTTCAAAAAAATATAAAATTAAAAACATTCTTGATAATCAAACAACTATAGTATTAATTCATTAAATAATTTATTCATCAAATTTTCTTAAAAAAATTATACATAATTCCACCTCAAAGAAGGAAAGGAAAAAAATTGTATTTGAGTATTATTGTCCTATAATGTCATATAATAATATAAAATTTAATTTATTAACATGTAACTAAAGTTACATAATATTATATAGTATTCTCAAAATTGATTCATTTAATAGATTTTTAAACTATATGAAAGCTAAATTTAGTTGCATAAATTATCTAACAACATATAATATGAAAAAAAGGGGCTAATTATATCTTGAAAGAAAATGTTTAATTAAAGAGGTAACATTTTTACCACATAAGTAAAAGAAATAACATTGGAAGAAAGAATGCAATTCTTAGTTCATGGACATAGGAATAATTTAGATTGTTATAATCTTCCCTTTATGCAAAAAATATAACATGTAAAAAAACCTTCCTAATCACAAAGCCAACAAAGAAAATGCTTTAGTATAAAAAATATGTCCCCTTTGAGTAGACATATTTTTATAATCAAAACATTTCTAGAGACTTATATTATTCATAAAACATCCCTAATTAAAATATACAACAACCCCGTTTAACCAAGTAATTGCATATAATAATCATAAATTAATTTCATATAATACATATTAAAAATTTTATGAAACAATATGAATAATCTTACTTTAGCGATAATTACCCATAACAAACCATAATTTTTTTAAAGACTCAAGATGTAAAAAATTGTCTAGAATAATGATATTTTAATCACATATAACAAGTAATCAATTTCAATATAAAATAACATATTAAATCAAAAAATTAAAATATTGTTATATTCAAATTGTCTCAATTTTAATATTTTTACACATAAGTACATCTTAAATTTGTGAAATTCATAAAACACAATAAGGCTCAAAATATAAATTTATTTTAAAAATTCATGTTACTATTAAATCAAGATCAATATAGGAATAAATGTATAATTTTAATTGGATCCATTTAACATGCTCCTTTCTAGAAATATAAATTAATTTTTTAAAAAATAAAAATATCTAAAATAATGTTAACATAATTCAATAACACACTTCATTTGGTCCATATGTGACTCATGTTAAAATAAAATATTTATTAACATAAACACCATATGTGAAAATGATATAAAAAATTACACAACTACCATGTGTTCAATAAAATATATTTATAGTAAAATAGATTATAAAAATAATGAAAAATGCAATATGTTAGTTTTAAGCATTTAAAATATCAATAACCATACTTAGGAGTATATAAATATCACTACATTTTTTCCTTTTGGTAGAAAATATAGTACCTAAAAACACTCTTAAAATTGAAGCCAACTAGGATAAGACGTTATTATTGTAAATTTATTACCTTTTGATAGATAAAATATATAATAATAAAATAAATACCAAAATAGAATTGTTTCATTAAACCAATTTTCAATTACAATATACAACAATCCTCTTTTATAGATCATTGTATAAAATAATTAAAAAATTATCTTGTTAAGCTCATTTCTAATTATAATACATACTTATCCTTTTTAGACTAGTAAATATATAAAATAATTAAAAATTAATTTTATGAGTATTTATTAGTAACTCAAAAGCTTTTGAATCAATATAAATTAATTTCATTTTGATGATAATCATTTAAATTGATCCATAAGTCTTTCACAAGAATCAGGATATTAAAATTAAACTCATAACTATGAATTAAATTATTAAAAATAATAATAACATGATCAGTCTACTGAGGGTTGCTATACAATATATACTAATATTGATCATCAAAGCCATATTATATCACAATACAATCTCAAATTTAATTAATTTTTTCACTAAAATAAAAATATTGCTTGATTCCCATTCTCACATCACTAAAATTATTTCAAATAAGAATTTGTACAAAATGTCATTGTCTTGTCACATTAAGGATCAAATAGAAACTAATACTCTATCATATTAAGTAATGATAAATTATTGACAAGCAAAATACTTGAGGCATAATATCACCTTGTAGTCTATGTAATAATTATCTTAACATTAAATCTCAAGAGTGACAAATAAGAATCTTAATAGATGACTATTGAAAACATAAATTTCTATTTTCACTAATAAAATTCTCTTTAAAATAATAATTATCCAAAATAATTTTAATAATAAAATAAAAATAAATTAATGAAGAAAAATATTGCGCATAATGTTATAAAAAATAATATATTATTTTTTGGGCACATAAATAATAAAAAATTCAGGAAGATAAAAAAAATTGATACATTGTCTCCTTTGAATAAAGAATATAATATGTAAAAAATCTCTTATTATTGAAGTTAATCAAGACAATACTTTAATATTAGGAACTTGTCCCCCTTTAGGCAAAAAAATTCTCAATAATAAAATATATCCAAAAAAAGATGTTTCAATAAGTCAATATCTAATTAAAACACATGACTACCTCCTTTGAATAGGTAATTGTATAAAACAATTGGAAAATAATTATGTAAATATTCATAAATCAAAGACTTTATAAATTAATGTGAATAATTTTACTTTGGTGATAATCATTTAAAATTAATTCAAAAGTCTTCTAAAAAAATTAGGAATATAAAATAAAGTTGCCTAGAACTATTTATCAAAGGTTTTATAAAATTAATAACTTTTAAAATATGATAAGTTCATACTAAGATGTTATACAAGATGCATATATACTAATCATACCACATAGCAGTAAAATCCACAATCTTAAACTCCATTTAATATAAAAATATTTAAGAAATTAATTTCAAATATTTATGCTAACTTTAAAGGATAATTAATATATCTAAAAAGAGTGAAATTAAAAAAAATATGAATCTTGAATAAATATATGTAAAGAAAGTGAAGTTGATAATATTTGGTATGAAGGAGGCTTATTGCTCTCATTACAAAATAAAAAATGGCATGAAATCCATATAATTTAGATCCAAGATTAAAAGGATCTTGTCATGTTGTTATAACACTACACTTGACATGATCATTAACCAATGGTCCCAATAATAGCAAAATGAATACAATTGCTAAAAACTTGTTCTTTTTCAACCTCACATATTGATTTTGTTGCATTTTTGCATTTTGAATTTTGATTCCATCAATTTTTTAGTGATTTATAATAGCAACTCATTGAAGAACAACATTGCTACTTATTATTTAGACATTATCATGCTATTATATGACTAAAATACCCAAAATAGTTAGAAAAAAGAGAAAATGTTTGCTCAAGGCAAGGCAAATTGCACAAGTATGAGCAAATAGACAATAACTCTAAAATGCTTAATCATATATATTTAAAAAATTAACATAAGACAAAATTATAACAAAAATCATACTAATAAGGAAAGATTTGTTCATGAAACTTATAAGTGATAGAATGTTAGATTTATTAAATAAAAATCCATAATAGAGGTAGAAAAATCAATATTAATCATATACTAGATAATTTATTGTCAAAGTGCAATTAGAAAAAAATGATCATGATACACCAAGAAATAAAACTTACAAAAATCATCCTTAAAAATGTTAAGTTTTGGTCCTTTCATTAACTATGGACCACTAACCAACGAAGAATTCTTCAAATGCCAATGGGAAGGTGTATTACCCATGCATTGAAAAAATAAAAATATTCAACACTACTATTTTCAAGAGTTGGAAAATTCAAAGGCCACCTAAAAAAAGAAAGAAAAATTAAATGGGAGGTTTTTCTAGAGCTTGGTAGATTCATGCACAAACTCCCAATCCCTCCTATTAATAGAGGTCGTAAGAGGGGGGAGTCATTCAAGCAAAGCAATTCATAAAAGAATTCCTCCAAGAGAACGAGACAAACAGTGAGGGCTACTTTGAGTGAAAAGTTTATAGTGTTTCTCAAATTAGTGTGAGTTCTATCATAGAGGTGAGAGTGATCCACTAAATTAGGTGAGGGAAAATTCTTATAATCCATCATAGTAGGTGAGGTGTTGTGAGATCCTTTAGGGTTGTACTAGAAAAGAAAAATACCTTTATAATCCTATGATCATTATGGAACATTTAGATTTAAGGTCCTATGATTTTCCCCTTCAATTTTTTGAGGGGTTTTCCATATAAAATTTATGTGTTGCCATCTTTATTTTTTGCACTTTTTAATTGTCTATCTTAATCACACAAATAGGGAAAATGGCTAACTTCGACAATTCTTGTATGCACCTTTTCTTAATAAAAAAAATTAGCTTAATGCAACTAATCGATACTAGATTACAAAACAATCATTTTATTTTTTATTTTAACTCATATCAAAATTGTGTATAACAAACAAACTAAAATTCACAAATTTAGAAGATTATGTTTATGAATTCTAAGAACAACCTAAAACTTAAAACTCAAATACTTTCCTTATGTACTTGGGTTTTATGGTTTTAATATAAGTTGAATTCATGGAAAGTTAACTCTATGAAGGCCTATGATTAATTTCAAAAAATAAAAAGAAAACTTAATAGATAAATAAAAAAAATGTTGTTAACAATTTTAATTTGAAATTTAAATTTCTAACACCTGATCATTCAACTATACAAGACACATCCAATAAGTATAAAAAATAAACTTTAAGTGTAAATGAGGATGGTTATAATTAGTATAGAAAAACACCTCTAATTTTAATGCGTAGAATTTTCACACATTAATAGCCATGGCTTTAGTGCATCTAACATTAAGAAAAAGAATATATATATTCATAAATGATTGTGCATAATCATAATACTACGGATCATGAAATTAAAAAAAAATAGCCATACAATTTTATTGTTTTAGATTGCAATTCCATACAAGTAGGTCTAATACCATATGTATAAAAATTAATATTATAATTAGTATAAAACTTAGAACATTATAATAACTTAGTGCAGAAGCATGCTTTTATTATTGATTTAATTCTCTTGAATATGATAGTATTTAAATGAATACCATAGATATATATATATATATATATATATATATTTCTCTTTTTCTCCTAAAGTGTGTAACTCTTAATGGGAACAAGTCAATAATTACAATTAAATTAAAAGCGGAGAGGGCACCTAGTCAATGTAAATAAAATATCATCCAACTTACCTATTACAAGCCAATAAAGTATAGGTCTACACTTTAACAATCAAAACACATTAACTCATAATCAAGTATCCATAAGGTCAAGTAATTAATTATTTTAACAAATTAAATTTTAAAAAAATAAAAAAAACTTTTAGATCATTATTTAGTTACTTTTATCAAAAATAAAATATATAAGATTAATGCAAGCCTTATAAAAAAAATCTAGTAGCCCAATCCAATATGAACAAAAATTATAGCAATAAGCTATGTGTTCAATTACCAATGAGTTTTATTAAAAATTTTGCAACTTTTATTATCCTTGTGTTTAGAAAAAAATCAACAAATAAAAATTACAATAAATAAATACACAATTTTGTTTAGAGAATTCTTTAAATTCAAAGGTAAAAAACATAAGAAAATTAACAAAAAATTTACAATTTAATTGTAAAAATTACAAACCCTGATATTCTCACAAATTTAAACTTAAATAAGTTCTCAATTCTCTTTCAAATAATCCTTATATTGAGCTATTTTCATGCATCAAACTTGAAATTAATACATATATTTATAATCTAATAATACTTGTTTGGCAAAAAATTCTAATCCAACTTTAATACAAATGCCTAATCTAAGTGGGAGAAAAACTTACAATAGGAAAATAGCAACAATTAATAATAATTCTAATTTAAATAAAAGAATAATTTAAAATAGGAAATAATTATAAATTAGTAATTATTAAAATTTGGGATAGATTCCAATAATCTCTACCTTGACACCAATTATATCTCTTCACTTGAGAATTCTAGTTGAGAATTGTAATAGGAAGTGGTTTTTTTTCAAAACTTTAGCAAAGGTCACTTTCTTCATTGAAACTCTCGCATGCTTCACCTTCTTTGCTTTATTGTATGCTTTATTTTTTGTATTTGTCAAATTGTATTTTCCATTAACCTATACAAATTCCTATTAGTCTTCTTACCCTCCATAATAATCAACATAACTTTTATAATCTTCAAGATTCTATCTCAAGCCTATTACTTACTCCACTTCGAAGTTTTGCCTTATCAAATCACAAATCTATACAAGATCAAATCATACTCTGATATCACATGTTGGGAAAAATATAAGAATAATGATAAATAAATATACAATTTTGCATGGAAAGCCCTTTAAATTCAAAGGCAAAAGATACAAAAGTCTTAACAAAATTTTTATTATTAAACTTCAAAAATTACAAATTCTAACATTTTTACAAAACCCAAATCTCAATTACATTGAATTTTCTCACAAACAATCCTCATGCCAAGTTTCTCTCATGCCTCAAACCCAAGACTAATACAAATACTTATAATCCAATGATATTTATTTGATAAGGAATTTCAATCCAAGTATAACATAAATACTTCACTTGAATAGAAAGAAAACTTATAATAAGAAAATATTCACAAATTAATAAATTTGAATTTGAATTTAAGAATAATTTAAAATAAAAATAAACACAAATTAGTAATTATTAGAATTTGGCTCAAATATCTCTACATGCTAATTAATAACAGAATATTTATCCTTCTTTAAATCTTTGTTAGTTTAGAATAATAAAATAATAATAATTTAATTTATCAAAAATTTATTTTACATATAAAATTATTTATGAATATAGTTTAAAATAAATTAAATTTTAATTTTTTTGAGGCTTCAAATGAGAAATAAAAAATATTAGTAAAGAATTATGTAAGTAAAAAATTGTGCCATATACTCTTTCATTGACGATGTTCAAATCTGTTATTTTTTCTAAACAAATGATAATGGTTAATATTCACCAAGAGAAAGTAATCATGGTTCGTTTTAAAAAAATAAACTTCAAGTTGAAGCAATTCTATATATTTTTTCCTAAAATATTCTATTTAAGTAAAATAAATGAAAAAGTTGAATGCAAAACTTCAAGCCCCACCGTGGATTGCACCACCTTCTCACTATTTTGGTTACGGAAGAGTAAAATTTAGTAGTAGGAGTGAAGATAGACTAAGCGACTGCCAATAATTATGGTCTATATTTTTCTTTTGTTTAGTGTAGTCTAGAGATGCTAAGTTACACAAACAATATTATAGGGATTGAACTATCATTTATTAAGGACTTCAATAAAAATATATTTTAAAATTTGAGAATTATATACAAATTTCTTTTAAAGAGAAAGTCAAGATTATAGCTGAGAATTTATAAATTTCCCTAATTTTAGGTGGCTAACATCATCCCACCACAATACATCACAATTTTTCGCCCATGATCTAATCTAACTTTTTTTTGTGTAAATAAGGTAAATCAAGATTAAGAAATAAGCCTATTTGAATTAATA
The DNA here is from genome assembly GCA_020226215.1 of Sindora glabra. Classification (NCBI taxonomy): domain Eukaryota; kingdom Viridiplantae; phylum Streptophyta; class Magnoliopsida; order Fabales; family Fabaceae; genus Sindora; species Sindora glabra. The sequence goes on from CM035234.1 coordinate 45,717,813, forward strand.
AATCAAATGTACTTACTTTAAGTTTGGCCGATAAAACTATTAAGCTAGCTTATTTAATAATTGTTATATGTATATAACATTTTAATATATGTATTCATGTATATAAGCCTACCTAAGCCATTGGTTTATTTTAAGCTTGAGTTGTTGATATATTTGAAATTTTATTTATATAAATAGACTTTTGAATATTTTAATAGGATAATCCAAGCCTCGTTGATAAAATAAATTGAGCTTGTATTCTTACCCCTATAAACTAAAAAGCTAACTCAAGCCAATTAGGCTTAATTTATTTAAGATAAATTGTAACTTGACCTATCCTATATCTATAACTAACTAAGAAAGAGTGAGTTCGTACACTAACAACCGTGGGTTTTTTTATCCCTTCTATACTTTCCTTGTGAATTTCTTTTATAGTTATATTATATATAATAATAAAAGAGGATCTAAAATTGAATTTCCAATATAACCAAGGACTATCAATTGAATATATAGTAGTAGGACAAATTTGTAAAATATAATTCAATATGTATAAGAGATTCATAACCCTATATACATAAAGAAATTTATGTTAAGTAGATAATTTTATTGATTTGGATTACATTATGTTAAGTAGATAATTTTATTAATTTGGATTACAATATCTAATTTTGTGTTTTTGAAAGGAAGAATAAAATGATTCCTTTGGTTTTTCTCTTCAAGTTAGCTTTTTGATCAAGGATTTGAAGAAGTTTGATCTCGAATTGAATGATTGAATTTAATGACTTTAAATGAGGGCTTGAAGAAGTTGAATCTTAGCTCAAATAGTCGAATATGATAATTTAGAATGAAGACTTGAATAAGTTTGATCTTAACTCAAATAATTGAATTTGATGACTTTGAATAAGGATTTGAAGTAGCTTGATCTCAACTCAAAGGTAATTGATGACTTTAAATGAAGGTTTGAAGAAACTTAATCTCAATTTAAATGACTAAATTTGACGACCTTAAACAAGGGATTGAAGAAACTTAATTTTAGCTCGAAAGTTAAATAGTTGACTTTGATGAAGCGTTTGAAGAAACTTGATCTCCAATAAAAAATTGAATCTTCATAAAGGCTATGCAATTGAAAAAATCCATAAACTTGAATATGAATTTGGTTGAAATCTTTAACTTAGAATGATCATTCTTGATTGCAATTGGAGATTTTTTATGATTGATCTTTACTAATAGAGCTTTGGGAGAGCTTCATATTTCCCCTTTGACGACATATTGATGTTTATTATATATACTAATTTTGGAGAAATCATCCATATTACTTAAGTGATGTAGAATTTGATGTATTTATAATAATATCGAAAACTTAAAATTTTTATTTTATTCAATGTGAAACTATATAAAAAAAAGAGAATTTCATGACTTCTCTTGAATTTAATATAATTTGTAACCCAATAAATTTTTGTAAGACTCATTTATTTTTCATGTGCGATTTTAAATTTTAATAATAATTTTTTTCTGATTGATTATAATTTATGAAATGAAAATTAAATAAATTAATTTTAATTGTTTACAAACTCAATTTTAAACACTAATTTCGATATATATAGTAGTATTTTTGTTTCCTTTGAACTTGTGATAAAGACACACTTTTTTATTCTTTTTAATATAAAAAGGAATTCTATATATCTATATTCCTTAAAAATTAATATCTGGGAATTTCCGACAAAAAGGGGAAAGTACCCAAATTGGACACTCCTGCCTTTGTAACTGGAAGACCATCAGCAGATCTCAACAAATTGTGCATTCCGCGTGGCACTTGGCATCCCGTTCGAAGACTCGTAACAGCTTTCAAATTGCCGTATGAAATTGTAACATGGCAGCATTTTATTAGCATGGATCAAATCACAATTTTAATTTTTTTTTTTATAATTTTACATCATGAAAACCATATTTTATTTTTATTTATAATTTTATTATATTAAATAATATATATACACCATATATTCCAACAATTATAAAATAATTGCATGTGCATCACAATATAAAATTAGACTAGGTTTTTTATTATTTTTTAAAAAACATTTTTAATATTTTTATTTTTGTGAAATATTTTATATCAATTTTATTCTTTTACAAGTATTTATGTAAATATTTATTTGTTCAATTTTACCTAGAGATGGTATTGCACAAATTAATATTTTATAGGAATAAAATTAATACAAAATATTTTACAAAAAATTTCTAAAAAAGATATTTAAAGTATAAAAAAAAAGATTTTTTTTTTTGCTATGAATAAAAAAAGAAGATTTACTGATGAGTAAAAAACCCGATCCGTAGAGCAATTTCCCCTCATCTCATCTAATTCATCAATCATCAACATGAAGTCCAAGTCTGTTTTAACTTCATCTCAATTCATTGCATTTCCAGCAGTATTACAATTCAAGATTTTCAATGCGATTAAATGCTTCATCTATCTATTCTAACCTAACTATCCCTTCTTTGGAATTGCCATTTTCCCAGGAAAATCCCCTCACTTTCTCAGCAACCACTACACAAAACCCCAACTCACCCACCCCACTGAAAAAAACCCAGCATACTATTTTCCCCCCCAAAAAAGGGAAAATAGCATTATTTGGATAAAACTACAGAAAAAAGAAAAATAAAAAATCACACAAAAGGTGTTGGAGTATTAAATTGCAATCCGCAACCTCTGCTGCTTATAGATTCTGCAATTGCAATTTAACACAATTCTACACGGCAGTAATTATATATATATATATTTTCGCATTTAACCGCAATTTCGTGCAGCTTTACATAACTACAATTTGGATCCATCATCGATTATCACACCAAATTTGAGGCATCAGGCAGACCCTGCTGTAGATCAGCATCTCGACCCGGACCCGACGTGGAATTCGGACCTTTGTTAACCACCACCGTCGCCCGACAAATCGGGCAGTTGGAGTGGTTGCTTAGCCACATATCTATACAAGAACTGTGAAAAGAATGCTTACAGGCACTCAGCTGCTTCACTTCTTCGCCGTCCAGAAACGCCGACAAGCAAACGGGACACTCAATTCCGATCTCCTTCACATGGTTTTCCTTGCGGTACTTCAAGTCGGCCACTGCCACCTCCGGAGCCGCATCACCGTCGTGCGAGGGTTCGGAGACAACCGACGACGCTTCGGAGTCCTCGTGCTGCCGCCTTCGGCTCGGGCATTTGATTGTGAAGATGAAAGTGTAGATTAAGGCCGGGATGGTGACGACGGCGACGAGAGCCAGAAGGAATTCTAGAGGAGAGAAGTCCACGGAGCTGGGAGGATCAGGGTAGGGTGGTGGCGGTGAGTTGACAATTGTAATTTGGTCGAAGGGCGGGAGTGGCGGAGCTGAGAAGGGAAGTTGTGGCACAAGGGGCAGTTGTGACGGTGACGGCGGCGGCGGTTTGATTAGAACGGTGGGTGAAGGTGCGTTTGCCATGATGGATGGACAGAAGCCGGGAGCGTGTCTTTGTCTACCCCATGTGCTTTTGGATGCCTTTTCAATTTTTTTCGCTTAATTTGTTTCTGGATTTTGGCTCCTAATTTATTTTATTTTTTTACTATTTGTTGTTTTGAAAAGTTAGGACAACGAAAGGGATTGTGGTGGAGTTTTCTTGGGAATTCTTTTGAAGCAATAATTGATGGAGGGAAGACGCGGAAGTGAAGGAGAGAACACGGGATCAGATAGAGTTGTCAACAACAAGTTAATTTAATCCTACCACACTAATTCACTAGGTAAGAATTGTATACCAGATTAATTTTAAGTTGAATTACATTTTTCATCAAGTCGAATCTAAAATGAATTATTATAGTACTAATTTTTGTTTTAATCTTAATTTCAATCTCAGGTTGATACTTATTAAGTAAATTTTTATAATTAATTATATTTTATTATTATATTAATTAATTAATTAATATTAATTTTATATCATTTATTTTAATATTAAAAATTATTTTATATTACTCATATATATAATTTTAATATATATATTTAAGTATAATTTTAATATATATATATATATATATATATATATATATATATATATATATATATATATATATAAATTAAACATATAATAATTTGATTATTTATTACTTACTATTATCAACAGGTTAATGGATTAATTTAATAATCTAACAGGTTAACACTTATTAGTTCTAGTCCTTTATTAGATCAAGTTAATTAGTTCCAATTCCTTATCAGGTTAGGTCATTATTATCATTTTCTATATCCGTACTAATACTAGTCCGAATTCTAATTTCAAGTCAAGTAAAATTATATCAATTTTAAGCCAACCCGTTAAACTCAACCCATTTTGACAACTCTAATTAAAGAAGACAAAGTTCACATGTGAAAGCTTGTGCAATTTGATTTTTTTTTTATTCAAGTGTTGGAGTGTAATACATTATACATATGAATGGTACATAAGTACTCATTCACATTAACATTGAAAATTTTATAGTACTCTCATTAATTTGAAACTTAAAAGAATACGATAAAATTTAAGTCATTAGATTATTATAAAAATATGTGTTAGAAAAGCAACATATGTAAAGGGTGATTCTTCGATACTACCAAATGATTTTTACAATTTTTTTCCATAGATTTTTAAAATTTTCTCCATAAAATTTTACAATTAGTTCATAAAATTTTTAACATTTTTGTATTACAATCATCACTACTCATATTGTAAAATTTATATAAAAATTGTAAGAATGTATTAAACATTACAAAATTTATACAAATAGTTATATTTCATAACTTATGTCATTACAAAAGGTCATAAAAATTTATGTAAAATATAGTGAATTTTATAAGAAAATATCATAAAATTTGTAAGAGTGTATATGCATATTACTTCGCAAGAGCATTAAAAATTTAAAGTAGTGTGGAAAAATTAACTTTAAATAATTTATCGAAAGTTTTAAGCACAAACATATTTGTCAATAACGTAAAAAGTTAAGGAAATTATTTAAAAGTAACCAAGAAAAGATTTAAATAAAGAATGTTAAATATATGCACAAAATTTAATTACAATAACATCATCTTGCATTCTAAGGACAAAAAGGTTTAGAGCTAAAATTTCTAGCATATTTAAATTTCTCACCACTAATCTATTACTTAGTGATTTAATTATAACAACAGTACAAATTACATATTATAAATACGTGTTTAGAGATTTATATAGACATAATTAAAAATAATTAACAAATTATTAAATATTAATCTAGTCATTAAAAATTAAATAATATGGTAGAAATCTTAAGTTTAAATCTTTTTATTATTAATGAAGTAGAAGTTTGTTTGTTCGATGGTAGCCAATGTGGTTATTGTGCCCTAGGTTTGGGGTTCAAACCCTAACTCTTACCATCAATCCAAAACTTATTCTATATGAAACTTAAAATATGAATAGCTTGATCGACTTACTAATATTATTTAGACCAGTCTACTCTATGCATATGTACACCTCGTTAAATTATAAATGTACAATTCTTTAAGGACCAAATTGCTAGAACGTACTCCTTTTGTTCATAAGTTTCCCATTTTTCTCAAAAAACATTGTAAAAAAAGAATGTATTTATTATATTTATCTAACTATTGTTTCTATTAATTTAATAAATACTCAAAAATTATATATGCTAATTTTTAATAATTACTTAATAGATTTGAAGGTGCATTGCACAACATTTTTTAGTAATTTTTAGCTTATTAAATTGACCAATAAATTATTTTTGATATTTGGAGGGTGTTTGATAATTAGTTATTTCATAAACTTTTAGTTAATTTAAGAGCATTTAGTTGATTGTTCAAGTCAAACTATAGGTGAGATAGTGGTGGAGTTAGAATTTTAGGGTTAGCAAGGATAAATGTATTTCAATATTTTAATAAGAAATAAAATTTGAATATTAATAGAGGTATTTTAGATTATACATATAGTTTTATATGAAATTTTAAAAATTCAATAGGGACACATAATTCTTTTCTTTAAAAATATTTTAAAGGTGTTTAATAAATAATTTTTGCATTAATTTTTATTTAACTATTTTTTATATTTGGAGGGTGTTCAACAATTAGTTGTTTCATTAGCTTTTAATTAATTTAAAAGTATTTAATTGATCAACCAAGTCAAACTAGGAGCTAATTGGAAGCATTAAACAATAAACATTTCTTAATAATAGCCCCTCCAATGTTCAAACTTAAACCCTTTGGGTTTAAAAGGCCTTACAACATAGATTATTATTATTGAATTAATCAATTATTGGTTACTATTTTTATTTTAAATCTAATGTTTTTATTATTTATTTTTAATTTATTTTTATTTTCTAATTTTGATTCCTAAATTTAAATTGAATTTAATCATAAAATATAATTTATGGAAAATATTAATTTATAATAGATATATTTAATGATAAAATATACTATTAAGATAATTGAAAAGAAAAGTATTGATTTTCATTTAAGTAATTAGTAAAATTAAAAATAGATATATCAAATATGCAAATACGTATACTTTTACATCTTATTTTTTATTTTTAGGTATAATATTTAAAAAAATGACTTATTTCATGATCATCCCATAACTCCACTATTCTTATTTTTTTTAATTAATGTTTTAAGTTAGAGTATATATATTTTTCATATTTAATAGACTTATTTGAATTCAAATAGACATTGAAAGTATTTGGCAATCAACTATTTCATCAACTTTTAATTGATGTAGGAGTTTTTAGTTGATTAATTAAGTTAAATAACTATTTTAAGTATTTAGTAAATAACTTATTTAATTAGCAGATTGATCCATAATTAGTTAATTTGAAAAAGTTAAGGAACTTAATATTTTTAATTAGTTGATTCATAAAAATAGGTAAAAAATAAAATTATTCACATATTATTTAGTTATATACATTTATTATTTTGTTTAAATTGTTTATTTTCTATTTTTAGGTACAATATTTTAAAAAAAATGACTTCATGATCATCCTATAATTCCATTATTCTTTTTTTAATTAATGTTTTAAGTAAGAGTACATATATTTTTCATATTTAATAGACTTATTTGGATTCAAAAAGACATTGAAAATGTTTGGCAATCAACTGTTTCATTAACTTTTAATTGATTTAAAAGCTTTTAGCCAATTTATTAAGTTAAATAAGTTAAATAACTATTTTGAATATTTAGTAAACAACTTATTTGATTAGTAGATTGACCCTTAATCAGTCAATTCGAAAAACTTAAAGAACCCAAACTTTTAAGTAGTTTATTCATAAAAAAAATAAGCAAAAAAAAAAAACAAAATTATCCACAAATTGTTTAATTATATATATTTATTATTTTGTTTAAAATATTATTAGAAGGATTTGAACCCTAAACCATAAACTATACAAGCCAAAACTCAACCATTATACTACTAATTATATTTGTTTATATATATACTAATATCATATATATTACAATATAATAATTATTTATAAAAAAAATAAATAATCATTTAATTTTTCATGAATTTAAATCTTATCTATTATCAGTATAAATTAATTTTACACTCTCATTTATCTTAATACACTATCATTAATCTTATGTTGCCATATCATTAAAAAACTACTATAACTTTCTTATTGCTAATAAAAAAATATTAATTATTAAAATTTTTTATTGAAATTTTTTTAATGATATATTATTTTCATATTTATTAATAATGTAAAATATTTCATACTAGTAGTGCATCAAATTTAAACTTATTTTCTATTAATGAAATTTACATAATAAAATCAAAATCATAATATGTTAAAAATTGCATTATATGATTATTTAATTAATTTAAGTTCTTTCCAAATTAAAAATAAAAACAAATAAGATAGCTTATATAAATAATATGAAAATAGTATAACCATTATATTATAATATATATATATTATAATATAATCTATATATATATATATATATATATATATATAGTATGTTGAAAAGTTTGATACAAAATAACATAGAAGTGAAGATGGGCCCTTAAATATATTTATTTCTAAAAAGGAAAGTCTACAAGTTTAATAGATTATGATAATTTATTTTTTGAAGAGTAATTTAACAAGGAATAAATTGCAATAATATATCTTTTGGAATAATTTTTAATTTAACAAATAATATATAAAATTTTAAATACTATTGAATTAACAAAATGTACTAAAATAAATAAAGTTATTGACATAGACTCGAGTTCACAGATAAATCCACGAGTTTGGAAAAAAAGACATATATATATATGGATTAAGATTCATAAAAAATGAATCTATTTAAATGCAAATTTAAGGTGGTTGGACCACTAAAGTCATGAAGTGTGCCTAAGGGATGTGATTAGTGTAGGAAATTGTTACAAGTGATAACTTACCTTTCCTATAACTTATCTAATCTAATATTTTATATGCAAGCATGCTACGCTTTCAAAGAGTGTGCAGTATTCAAAGTTTAAATAAAAAACATATTGATGAATCATTGTACAAGATTATTCCAATTGTCCCAACGTTTACATCAGTGCCAAAAATCTTGAGCATGCCTATTTTTATCTCATCCAATGATAGTTGAACACCTAAAGGGGGAAGATTCTTAAGAACATAAATAATGAAAGGAAAAGAGTGTGTTTCCTTGAAACTTAGTGGGCAAGTGTTTAAGAAATAGTATTGGTGAATAATAATGATCAAGTTAAGGCATATTATAAAACTTATATTCACAATACATGAATAAATTCCTTAATATCAACCAATTTTTACTATTATTAACATCTACATTTTTGTATCTTTATTAGGGAAAAAGAATGATTTCATCAATGGAAGACCTATATAGCAAGAAAAATAATAAAAAAAAGCTATATGATATGTGCATCGTAACACATCAAAATTAAATATTACTAATTAATAAAAATTTTACAACATAAGATAACAATCAAGTCAAATCCCTAGTGATTCCCTTGATATATCCTTTCATAATGATTTACTAACTATGATTATAAACAAAATGCAGATAGAATGTCGAACAAAATAAAGTAGAATGCAATAAGACACGATGCAAATCATGTAGAAGAATTTAAATAGAACTAAATGGAGAGGGTTTGAATTGTAATTAAATAGATTGAATTAACAAAAATAAAATGCAACAGTAACATAAAAAGGCAAAAATTTAATATCACAAAATAATTGATCCAAGGATATGAGACCTTTTGTGTGAATTAATCTTAGATTAAGACAATTCTAATTAATTTTTCAACCTTAGATTATCTGAAACCTTTGCAGCAATTCATGAATTTTATGTTAAATTACTATCTAGAATTTAATCAATTAATATTAGCATAATCAAGCAATTACTATAATTTATAAAGCTAGATCAAAATCGATTTAAAAATAGAATTAAACTCAATCAAAACATTAAACTAGAAACCTCTAATTTAATCATTCAACCCTCTGATTCCACATGAAGAATAGTGATTAACCAATCATAATTTAACATAAAAATAGATAAACATAAAAAATCATAAGGTTGAATACAAATTATACCAAATTAGCATTCAACTTATACAATTCCAAGTAATCAAAATAAAGAATGAGGGAAAGAGGAAAACCAATTAGAAAAAATTAATATCAAAACTTAGGATCCTATTATCCAAATAGACATAAACCTCAAATTCTTTGAATCAATTAGAAATTTAGCTTTCTATGGTTGAAGAAAAGGAAGCTTGAAGAAGAGAGAAAAGCTATCTAGTGTTTGTGTAGAATTATGTAGAAGTGTTCTTGCTTTTGGAAGCACCAAAACCTTATATCTGATTTCCTATGGGACTAAACCTAATGGAGCAAAATCGTATACTTCTTATAGTTACAAAGAATAGGGCCTTGCTAATTTTAGAAGTGTAGAAACTAATTTACAAAATAATGCATTACAAGAGCTATTGTAATAAAATCTCATCGATCTAACTTCTTGCTAATGTAAGACTACCAAAACTATATAATTTCATTAAACTCCAAACATAAAATTATAAGGTCAGGTCTTAGGAAACCTTGGGCATTGATTTCACATTGATTAGATTTTTAAAGCTCCAAATATGACTCAAAAATTGAAATTGGCTTCGCTTGGATTGAAATAAAGCTATAACTTCTTAGCTAAATTAAGCCTTCTAGACATCCAACCAAAACATGAAAATTGTAGAACTTTCTTTAAGTTTTCCAATAATATAAAAATTACCCAAATCTAATATCTAGAGCTCAAGACATAGCTAAAAGCCTAAAATAGTGTAAAAGTTTAACATTAACCGAACTATTTTAGAACATAGTAAAACCAATCCCTAATTACATAACAAGGTTAATTCTATAAAATTATGTATATATAACATATTAAGAGGTATAAAATAGGAAAAAAATATAGACAAATTTTAAATATCAAATTTCCCTATACTTAGCTCTTGCATGACTTTGGGCAAGACATAACTTTATTCAAAACTAAAAATAAAAGACTTACTTTCTAAAAACTTCCAAACCACAAATCCATAAGCAAGAAACAATTGAAGCCATTAAAAAACATAATATATCATGAACAAAAATCTTGACAAACTTAAAACTAACAAACATAGCAACTTTATTCAAAAAGAGTAGATCAATATGGTATATTCTCATAAAATTCACTTTCCAACTTTCAAGTGTTTAAGATAAGAGTTTAACTCAAGTTCATTCCATAAAATTATTCTACCATGAGTTTGTTAATCATCTAATATCCACTACTCAAATCACATGCATAACATAAACTAAAAGGACTTTATTTAAGGTTATAATGTGGTTAAGGAAAGAAAAAGGAAAAAATGAAGATATGAAAGGGTAGAAATCAAAGAAATCAACAGAACATATGAATTATAAATATATAAGCCAATAACAAATAATTATAACTCACTATAACAACCTAATTTCAAATTCTAACACTTATCAACTTCACATGAATTATAAATATATAAGCTAATCACAAATAATTATAACTAAATATAATAACTTAATTTCAAATTCTAACACCCATCAACTTATTTCTTTTTTTTATTTCCTCAACTATTTTTTATCTTATTCTTCTTTCTTTTTTTCACTTTTTTTTATTCTTTTTCATAATTTTTCCTTTCATTTTTTATCTTCTTATTGAGTTTTTTTTTTATTTCACCCAATCTTTGAACTTGAAGTTAATAAATTTTTACAATACACAAACTCACACACCTTTACACTTATCTATAAACCTATCTCAAAAAAAATTCATATACTATAATAATTCTTAAGTTTAGGTAAACACACTTTTTTTTAATTGAAAAAAAATATTTATAGGTTAATCAACAAAGAAAAGATAATTAAGCTCAAGGGGGTTCAATAAAGATTAAAAATTCAAGGTTAGCTATTTGACTTTAGCTTAACAAAGAAAGAATGCCTTTATCATTTTTGTAAATACATGTGCAAATGTAATTTTAAAAAGAATCAAAACAAGTTCTAGAAAGAAATTATGAAAGAATATCACATAAAAGAATGTGAATAGCATAAATGCTTAATATAAAACTTAAAATCTCATAAGAAAAGTTATGCTATCAAAATTCAATCTATCAATTCAAAATCTATTATTACACAATCAATTTTAAGAAGCAAAAATATTCAGTCAATCATATTATGAATCCTACCTAACTTTAATTGAATCCTATTCATGAAAAATATAAAATTTCCATCAATAAAAAATGATTAAAATGACTCAAAAAAATGAAAAAAAAATAACTTTTTTAAATTTATTTTTTATTTTTTTACTTTAAAATTATTGGGAAGACACAAAATATAAAATAAATCCTAAAAGTCCTCCTCCACACTTAAATTTTATATTGTCCTTAATACAAAGCATACCAACAACAAGAAAGATAAATAATAAGTAAATTAAAAAAGAAAGGTAATAGAAAACAAATCTAAAAAGCCTTGGTTACCTTCCAAGAAGTGGCCTTGTTTAGTGTCTTTAGCTAGACATAGCTTTATTATCTTCAATTAGGATCTATATGATGATTGACTACTTCCTTTGCCTCTAAATTGCTAGCCTTTGTATCATCCATCAAAGAAGTTCTTTGTAAATTGGGATCATTTAGCATAATTTCTCCAAGTGCTATTCTTAAATCACTTTTTCTTAAAAGTTCAAAATCATCCTATATATAATATACATGAATTCAACATGATTAGTAAAATAACTAGAATAATCAATAAGAAAGCATTTTTTTCCTCTAATGAATGCATAAGAGGTACTATATTTGTAAATTTCATTTTTTTTATGGTGACCAATTTTTTCACACTTTGAAATAACATTATTCTTATCACCTATAAATGTTGAAATCTTCACACATATGGCACATCTAGTACCATTATCACAACAAATGCACTCATGATCATCCACACACTCTAGAAATTTAGAAATTTTAAGAAATTCAACAAGTATTTATCATAAGTAACATGAACAAGTACGTTAGAAGTAATAAAATAAAAAACAACAACATCAAATATAGTAACATTAGAAATAACAATATAAAAAATATAATCAAAATAAGAAACATCATGAAATAAATGCTCAGAAGTATAAAGATAAGACATAAAATTATCATATATAGCTTTAGATATGTCAAACTTGGCTATAACACCATAAAATTCCATGCTTCATCTTGAACATTAATCACAATTTTTTCTATTTTTAGAAAAGGCTGACCAAGAATGGTTAAAGGAAAAACCTTAGATATTTCATTTTTCATCTTTAAAATGTAAAAATCTAATGAAAAAATAAGTCGATCAACTTGTATTAGAACATTCTTAATAACACCTAATGGATAAATGTCAGATTTATTTGTTAATTGTATAACCACCTTTATTTATTTCAAAAGTTCCAAATTTAAAGTATTAAGAATAAAAAGAGATATAACATTAATTGAAGCTCCTAAGTCTAGCATAGCATGCTTAATTTTGGTTATTTTTATAACATATAGAATGGTGAATGTGCTTAGACCTTTGCATTTTCTTAGTAATTTTGTTTGAATGGTGGTAAACACATTTGCCTCCAAACTTACTTTCTCATCATCTCTTAATATTCTCTTATTGATGCACAAATTTTTCAGAAAGTTAGCATATCTTGAAATCTATTTTATCAAATCTAGCAAAGGTATGCTAACTTTTATTTTTCTAAAGGAATAAAAAATATATTTTTCATCCTTAATTTTCTTTAGTGGAATAACTTTTCTTAAAGAAAAAGAAGAATAAAAAAATTAGTGGGAGGTGAGTGTTTAGGGATAGAAGTTTTCTTACTTTCATTACATTTGATCTCCATTTTTGGTTGCTTCTTCTTGTTTTCTTCTGGTTGATGGCTTGTTTCTGATTATAAAGATGAACGCATATTAACTTGCTTGCCATTTTTAAGCATTATTTCATTTATAACATCCTTGCCTCTTGCATTGTTAGAAGAAAGTTATTCTGAACCTTGTGCTTTGAGCTAACTTATAATATAAGATAATTAATCAATCTAGCTTTGTAAATTAGTGATTGTGGCTTCTATTCTTTGTTGAAATTGCAAGTTATTTATAGTCATTTGCTTGACCAATTCTTCAAAAAAATGGTCGAGAATAAGTTGTATTTGAATAGTATTTAGGAATAGGATTAGGTGGAATTCTGTTGTAAGCAAAAGGATGTTGAACCTAGCTAGAATTTGTGCTATATCTAAAATTTTGATTTGTTCTCTAACCAAGGTATTGACTAGGTTATTGCTGCTAGTACTAATACTATGGTTTACTAGGGAAAACGGTTACTATATGTGCTTAAGGTTGATACTTATCATTTTGCAATATGGAATAGTTAGTAGGATGAGTTGGACATGAGCAAATACCACAAAGTCTAGTAGAAGAAAGGGTTTAGATTTGCTATTGTCCCATTACCATTTATCTTACTAAAGAGGTTAATTCATCCAACTTATGCTTCATTCTTTGATGATTTAAATTGGAAAAATTCATCTCATTCACATCTCTAGTAGCAATTGTAATTTCGGTATCTAAGTGTTAAAAATTTGCTACCATGTTAGCTATCAATTCTTTAGCTGCCATGAGAGTTTTATCTACCAATGTATCACCACTAGCAACATCAATCATACTCTTATCTATAAGAAGAAGTCCTTTCTTGTCATGACCTAATCTAATCGTGATTGATGTGGATCTTGTTACTGATTTCCACAAGCCTTAATAATTTTCACTTTTTCTATTTAATAAGAGTTTTCAAATTACAAGAGGGCTTAAAAATTTATTTTAAATTTTTGTAAAAAAATGGATAAAGTATTTTCTCTTTTTGGATACTTCTTGAGGGCAACACACCCTAAAATACAACACCCATTTTTATCCAAATATGGCAAAATCATATACATACACACAATACATCATAATTTCAATTTTATACACATACAACAATTCAATACATCATATAAATTAATAAATCTTTATTTGAATGTTGATTGCATTCCCAACTGTGAAATCTTTTAGTAAGGCAATTTTGATTGTCCATGAATGCAACAAACTAAAAACATTGGAAATTAAATGATAAGTTACAAGAACTTAGTGAGTATATATATCTATCATTACTAAATCTTGATTCATTTATATTAAATGGTTTCATGCTAGTTAAAAGTTTAATTGGGGAAATAATTTCAGCCCAAGCTTCTTAAGTTTTTAAATGTGTGAAACCAAGCCTTGAAACTAAAATTTTATATTGTTTATTATAAATCATAATAATTTCAATTATTTGACAGTACATAACATCATTATCATTATATCATATACTACCCATTCCAGGTAGACATGGCAATCATAAGTAGCCATTAAGGCTAATCACAACCAAATCATCTTAATCACACTAGTAGTAAACATCCAATCACAGAAAAATTTTGAATATCATACTGTATCACACATTTAGTTATGGTAAACATACGTATAGTCACTTTTTTATTACCAAATCAATGCTATATTTCTCTCAGTTACTTGCTACAAATTTTCCATCCAACTCTCAAATCAATCACATATCCTTCATACTTGTTCACAATTTGCTGGGAATTTTCTGTTCGACTTACACACAATTACTTCTTCACCGTTCACTATTTCTAATCTTAATATTGGCATAATTTACAAGTAATACACACAAGAAAGGTCAACTCTCATATCAGAACTATTTGTAAAACTTCAATACCAAGTAGCTAAATTTATCACTGGATAATACCAAGCACGCCATAGAATACAACCATAACATATAAATATTATTGAACTTAATCACATTTTATCAATAATTAGGAACGTCACCATTGTACTTCTGTTGCGCACTCTGATTCATTTACAGTCACTCAATAGCTAATTACATTTATGTCATGAAACTAAGTTTACAAGTGAATATGAAATCTATGCCATCAATAAAAGATATAATTCATAATAATTAAAATATATTTTATTAAAATACTAATATATGGTGAGATATATACTCACTTGATATTACTGATCTAACTTTAGAAGTTCCGAAGTATTTATAATAATTTTTTTTATATTTTCCTCATAATATCACCATTTATAAAGATAAATTATAATTATGAGCATTAATTATTTTCTTTTCACATATTACAAGTTCATAACCCAATTCTTATTCTTTTCAATATTAACTAACAATCCAATTATCCTACTTAATTGTCTTAGATCTTTATTCTCTTTATTTTTTGAACTTATTATTGAAATATAAGAAATTTTTGTATATAATGGCTTTCCAACTCAAAGTACTAAATTATTAAAACATTGCCACTCACATCACTGTTAGTGTATATGCCCTAAAACCAATCATATTGGTGATTGTAATTTTGAATCATGTTATTTTAATGGCAATTCCAATTATTATATTTATATATATTGTCTGTGTAATATATTTAATTATAATAATAACCTTAGAATAATTGTATTCTTAAATGTCCCTAGTCATATATCATTGTGGATTAGGTTGCTTTGATATGTTAAGACTAGCATGTGTGAAAACTTATATGGGATATTAAGTTTACACATGAGTACAAGTTAGAGAACTTGTATACTGGACCGACCCATATTAAGAACACTACATGGATCGTTATATGAGTGTCATAAGTGGTTCTTAGTGATCATTATTAATATGGTCCTTTGACCTGAGATCACCAAGGTTCCCTACATGTGAGTTTCATATTTTGATACTATTCTATGTCACTAATGGTTAAGTGAATGCAAGGGTAGATATTGGATATGTCACATATCATGCGGAGGGGTTTGTGTGATCAAGATGGGATTTGTCCCTCCTATATAACAGGAGTAACATCTATGGGCCCCTTGACTAAGTAAAGTTGAGAAAATGCATGGCCATGCTCAGATGAATTGACATGAGATGTCAATTACATTTGTTTCAGTCAGCTTACTTAGGAGTCAAGAAACCTTAAGATTGGGCTATACAGGAATGACACGGTCCATGTCTCGTGCTCAATCTAGATGTATAGGACAAAAGGACATAAATGATGTTCACGTGTAAAGGTTTAGTCAAATCACCGACTTTCTCATTATTTGGGTAACAATGATGTGTTGCTAGACACCAATCTTTGTTTATGATCATTAATATGATTAATGGTCATTGCCAACGTAATGAGAGCCTGTAGGGTCGCACACTTAGAGCTTAGTGAATTTGGAATTAATGGACCAAATTGTTTGGGCTTAATATTTGGGAATTCATGTTATAATTATAAGGCCCAATAGTAAGCCTATAATTATACAATGGAATAAGGCCCAAATAGGTTAGGTTTTTCTATGCACCTATTTAAATAGGCTTATTGGGTAATAATAGGATTACTATTATTCTTCACGCACCCCAAGTAAAAGCATAGAAAAACCCTAGCCACTCTCCTTGACTAAAATCTCTGAAGAGGCGTAGCTAGCACTACGAGGTCTAAGGAGATCAATTCCAACCGGTGTGTGTAGCAGACATTCATCGGTGATTCACGGGTTCGTGTGGATACCACAGAGGTGCAGCCACAAAACGTTGTACTGGTGATCTGATTTACTGGTTTCCATTCCGGTTCGTGATTTGGAAGCAGATTAGATTTGCTGCAGCGGTCAGAAGAATTTTGCCGAAAGGTATAAACCCTAATCCCTGATCTATGGTGTTCTAAATTCGCATGGATCCTTAGTGGAAATCGTGCAAAAATTTTTATTCCGCTGTGCATGTATGATGCGCGATTTCCAGCAATCACTATATAAAATTATATGCTTAACTTCCTATATAAAATTAGAAAGATCACTTTTATTAAGAACTCTCCAAAGCTAGCTTCAACCATATAGTTTTGTTGCTTCGTAGCATAAAAATAGCATCCTTTAGCAATATTGCTAAAAATCCATAATTTACATAAATCTCATCGCATCTATGAAAATATTATAGTATAATATTCTATCATGGTTCTATTTATATTATTAAAACATTTTATAGTTTAAATTATATACATACATATATATTTTATACATATCATCATATACTCGAAATACCCATGAATTCTAGATTATACATACTTCTCTCAGATTAATGGTATGCTATTTCATAATTTAATCATCTTATTTTAACAATCTCCATCATAAAAGTTTTATTTTGTTTCAAACAAGACATCATATACAAATCATATATATATATATATATATATATATATATATATATATATATATATATATATATATATAATATATATATATCACACACAAAAGGATTTATCTTCAAATCAGCCCTTTAACAATAAAGATCAGAGAAACTATTTTCATGAAAGGAATTTATCACCTCTTAAAGGGTTGCTAATAGCTTGCCGGTGTAGGAAGTTATGGCAGCATGTTAGAATCAACCCAAAACCCAAATGTAATTTGGCTACTCCTTGATAGTTTTAGGTTACAAATGGCCAGAAAAAAGGAAGTAAAGGAAAACCACAGTAGTTAACGGATTTTTGGTGGCCAGATGTTATAGGTGTGATGCCATTTTTCCTTTACTAGTGCACCTTGTTATTATTGAACAATAACTTATGAGTGACATAGTAGCACACACCACAGTGGTTCTCTAGCTGGCCAGACACGTTATAATAATAGGGAAGGAGGAGGAGAAGTTGGCCATGGAAAAGGAAAAAGAAAGAGAAGGGAAAAGAGAGAGAGGGACTCAATGGAAGGGAGAGAGAAAATGGATATTGCTGTTGGGGAGGATGCCAACATACCCATATAAAAGTAAAGTTAGTGAGACAAAATAAAGAGAGAGGTTGAAGTTTATAATGAAAAAGGGGAGGGATTCCAAAAATAAAAAATAAAAAAAAATTTACCAACTGCGGGTTTTGATTTTGCATAATGTGGTACAAAACAAGATCATCCCTTTTAGATCTTAACCATCTATTTCTATTATAAAAGACCCTAACCTTTTATTCCTTTTTAAACCTTAATTTCTTTATAAGCTTCTCACTTAAAGATCTAAACTTTATTATTTCTAATCTTGTCTCATTATGTAAATATATAATAACTTGATTAAAATTACAAATCTTAAAATAAGTATTTTTATTTATTTATTATATTTTTTATCTTCCCCTATTCCTAAAGTAAATTTATCAACTACCAATAATTCATAAAAAAAATTTATACTCATAATTACTATTTCCAAATTATGAGAAAGTCTTCATAAAAATATTTAAACTAACCCCAACTTATGAGAAATTTCTTGTAAAATTATTTTAATCTAATCTTGAATTAATAATTGTCATAAAAATAAATATATTTCAAATATTATCATTAGTATTATTTTAATATCCCAAAATCCTTTAAAAGAAAAGAAATTAAAATTAAATATTAGCTAAATAAATCATAAATAAAAATAAGCAATCACAAGTATTGAAATTTTATAAAACTTTGGATATTAATCCAAGATGTTACATTTATAAAAATAATGGATTAGGAGTTGCTAACTAATTTGGTGGTATGGACAATTTGAACACAAATTCTTAAATCTTCCTTAATACTTATATAATATCTCATCAGTCATTTGCTTTATGCCACATTTGTCATTTCTAATTGTAGTAGCTTTTGAAGTAAGGAAGAATTTCTTAAAAAAGAACATCTTCATATCATTCCAAATTATAATACAACTTGGTTATAAGTAAGATATCCAATCCTTGGCTACATCAACAAGTGAGAAAGGAAATGCCCTCAATTTGATATAGTTTTCTAAAATGCCATAAGGCTTCATGGTTGAACAAATCACATGAAACTCTTTCAAGTGTTAATAAGGGTCCTTACTTACGAAATCATGAAATCCAGGAAGCTAATGTATTAATCTAGATTTAAGCCTAAAGTTATCATCAAGTTTAGGATATTGAATACCTTAAGATTGGCAAGTGACATCAAGGGTGGCCAATTCCTTTAGTGTCTTATTGTTAACCATGTTATTAGAATTATCTAGAAGATCAGAATGAGGGTTGGGGATGCTATAACTACATGTGCTTCTAATCCTACAAAGAAAATGAAAAGTTCTATCTATTTCAGGATCAAATTCTATCAATTCACTAGCATTTCTCCTAGTCATGCACTACATTACACTAAATAGAAACATAGAAATATAGAAACCTAAGAATACTAATGCATTGTTAAAAATCACTCAAACACATTTAATTAACCTATTTAGACAACTACAAAGTGAAAGCTACAACCATACAGAATCTAAAAATGCAATTAAAAAACTTTAAAAAGATTAAAAATATTTAAAAATTTAAAAACTGGTCTAATGATAGAATTTTGCAAAAAAAGTGGAGAGGAGGGGGGCTTAAGCGACCTATGAGCCTTAATCAGAAAAATATTTTCTACTATTACAAAATTTTTTAACTTAATTGAAACCAATTACTTTAACACTACTTTAAAGGATTAGGAGGTAGTATGTGTGTAACTTCTTTAGATGAACCAAAAAGCTCTAATAAAATGTAAAAATGAAGTAATATATGATGGAAAAGGATAAAATAAAGTGAAGGAATATGCCATAGCTAGAGAGTGCAAGAAAATACAAAAAAAGATATATACTATAAAATGTAAGAAAATACAAATAAATGCAAAAATTGAATATAATGCTTGAACAATTATACAATAAAAAGCTTGTAAATGATGAAAAGGGATTAATTCAAGTGGATCCTCAATAAGCGTGCCAAAATTTTGACATGTACCCTATTATATAATCAAAATTAGATATTATTAGTTAATAAAAATTTTACAATATAGGATAATAACTAAGTCGAACCCTAAGTGATCCACTTGATATATTCTTTTGCAATAATTTACTAACAAATAAAATGCAAAAAAAATAAAATAAAATGCAAATAAAAGTTAAATAAAATAGGATGCAAAAATGCAAATAAGATGCAATTGATAGAAACCAAATTTAATTAGGGGATTTAATTTGAGATTTTAGACAAAATACACTAACAAAAATAGAATGCAAAAATAATACAAAAGACTAAAAATTAATATAAGAAAACAATTAATCTAAGAATTTGAGAGCTTTCAATGTGGATTAATCATAGATTAAATATATTTGAGAATTCTAATTAATTTTTCTAACCTTAAATTATCCAAAACCCTTGCAATAGTTCATGAATTCTACACTAGGTAACCATATAGAATTTGACTAATTAATATAAGCATAATTAAGCAATCACTATAATCTATAAAGCTATATCAAAATTAATTTAAAAATAAAATTTAGTTAAATTAAAGGACCTTTGATTTAATCTTTCAACTTTTTATTCCTACACGAAAAATAATGATTAACCAACCGTAATTCGATATAAAAATAGCTAGAGATTAAAAGTCACAAGTTTGAACACAAATTATACTAAATCAACATTCAACTCATGTAATTTCAAGCAATTAACACAAAAAATTAGGAAAAGAGAATAAATTAGAAAAAGTTAACATTACAACTTAAGATCACATAATCTAAATAGAGATAAGCCTCAAATTCTTTAAATTAACTAGAAATTTGGCTTTCCATGGTTGAAGAAGAGGAAATTTGGAAGAGAGAGAAAATTTATCTTGTGTTTTTATAAAATTATGTAAAAGTGTTCTTACCTTTGGAGGTACAATCCTATATTTGATTTTCTATCCTCTAAAACCGAATGGACCTGAATCATATATATTTTAAGGTTACAAAGAATAAGACCTTTCTAATTTTAGAAGCCCAAAAACTAATTTACAAAACAATGCACTACAAGAGTTACTACAGTAAAATCTCATAAGTTTAACTTCTAGCAAATATATGACCACCAAACTTACATAATTTTAGTCAAGTCAAAATATGAAAGTTGTAACATTTCTAATTATATAAAGATCACTTAAATTTGATATTTGAAACTCAAGAAATAGCTAAAAACCTAAAATAGTATAAAAATTCAATATTAATTGAATAATTTTAAAATATTGTAAAACTAACCCTCAATTACACAACAAAACTAATTTCATAAAATTGAGTATATGTAATACACTAAGAGGTATAAAATAAGAGAAAATAATATCGATAAAATTTTACACATTAATTTTCTTCTTTCATTATTCTACAATTGGATTCGATATAATTTGTAGCATAGGATGAAGAGCTAAATCATATAATTCTTTTACAGAGGTTGTACAAAGAGCATAAGCTGATAATTTCGAATAACTACTTGGTTCATTTGTAAGAACATGAGTTTGACATCAATGAAAGCATTGATCCTATAGGATTTTCATAAGTAATATCTAGTCTCTACTCTTTTAAATGGATTGTTGCAATGTAGGATGACTTGGCCTTAATATGAAAAAAAAAATTATGGAATCTAGTTGAGTTAACTACAAACAACATGTTGGTAGGGTATAAATGGGTTTTCAAGAGTACACGGGAAACTCATAGGAAAATTAAAAGGTACAAGGTCAAACTTATAGCAAAGGGGTACACTTAGAAAGAAGGAACAAACTGCAAGGAGACATTCTTACTAATGCCAATTAATGACTCGTTTGAGTAGTTAAGGCATTTGTTGCCCAATTTGATTAAGAATTGCACTAAATGGATATGGAAATAACAATTTTTTTGATATGACTTAATAGAGATAATGTATATGGAAAAGTGACATATTTTCTGAGAGAAAGGTAAGGAGAACTTAGTGTGCAAACTGAAAAATTCAATATATAGTTCGAAATAGGCATCCAAACAATGGTATCTCAAATCCAAGGAGACAGTGACTTTAATGGTTGTCAAAGTTAATCAAAATTAGAAATTACTAGTTTGATGAAAATTTATAGTACAAGGCAATAAACCAGATTTAACACCTAGTGATCCATTTAATACACT
The DNA here is from genome assembly GCA_020226215.1 of Sindora glabra. Taxonomy (NCBI): domain Eukaryota; kingdom Viridiplantae; phylum Streptophyta; class Magnoliopsida; order Fabales; family Fabaceae; genus Sindora; species Sindora glabra. Next base: position 45,740,256 of record CM035234.1, read on the forward strand.
TTTTCACATTTAATTATCCACTATGATTATAGAATAAAAATAAAAGAAGTAAATGGAAATAGAAGTGAAAATTAATCTTGTATACTTAAGTAATTAAGCATATAGAATGCAATTAAGATGTAGGAATGTAAATAAAATTAAATGGAGAGGTTTTATTTAAAATTAAATAGAATGCAATATTAAAACTGAATTCAAAACTAACATATAAAAATAATAGAGAAACATAATTGATCTAAAAGAATTGAGAATTACTTGGTAGATTAATCATAAATTATAATATATTTGACAATTGCAATTGACTTTTCAACTTAGAATCATTCAAAACTCTAACAATGATTCTTGAATTCTACATAAGATAACCATATAAGATTTAATCAATTTAGATTAGTAGAATTAAGTAATTGCTATAATCCATAAAACTAGATCAAAATTAACTTGAATATAGAATTTAGCTGAACTAAAGGATTAAATTAAAAGCTTCTAATTTAATGATTCAATCCTCTATTCTCATAAGAAAAATGATGATTAACTAACCAAAATTCAATATAAAATCATATAGATATCATAAATCACAATATTGAATACAGATTATACTAAATTAGTATCCAATTCATGCAAATTCTAGAAAATTAGATAAGAAAATTAGGGAAAGAGAAAAATTAATTAATAAAAGTCAACACTATAGCTTAAGATCTTATAATCAAAATCAAGATAAGCCTTAGATTCCTTAAATCAATCTGAAAATTAACCTTTCATGGATGAAAAAAAGAAACTTGGAGAGGAGAAAAAAGCTATCTACAATTGTGTGTTCTTACCTTTAATGGCATAGATCCTATAATATGATTTTCTTTCTTACAAAACCTAATGGGCCAAATTAACATGCCTTTTAGGGTTACAACTATTAGAGTCTTGCTAATATTAAAAGGTTAAAGCCTAATTTATAAAACAACATGTTACAAGAGTTATTTTAGTAAAATCTCATAAGTCTAACTTGTAGTCATTGTAAGCCCCTTAAAAAAATGTAGTTTCTTTAAACACTAAACTTTGGGCATTGGTTTCAAACTCATTGGACTTCTAAAGCTCTAAATATAACCTAAAAATAAAGGCTAATTTAGCTTAGACAAAAATAAAGCATCAACTTCATGTTTATTTTCAACCTTCTAAACATTCAAACTAAGCATCAGCCAAAATATAAAAGTTTTAAAGCTTTTTATAAGATTTTCAATAATATAAAGATCATCCAAATTTACATCCAAAATTCAAGTTATATTCTATAACTTAAAATAGTGTAAATATCCAACATTAAACGAATAATTTAAAAATATTAGAAAACTAACACTTAGTAATATAATAAGGCCAATTCGACATATGTAATATACTAAGAGATATATAATAAGAGAAAATCATATAGACAAAATCTTGCACATCAAATTTCTGTGTACTAAACCTTTGCATGAGTTTGAGCCAAACATAACTTTATTCAAAATTAAATAAGAAAAGGCTTACTTTCCAAAGACTTCAAAATTATAAATCCACAAGCAAGAAATAATTAAATCCATTAAAATACATAACACATCATGAAGAAAAATCTTAACAAACTTGAAATCAACCAACATAGCAAATTCATTCAAAAAGAGAAGATTAATATTTTATATTGCCATAAAATTCACTGTTTAACTCTCAACGTTTAGGACGAGTGTTTCACTCAAGCTTATTCTATGAAATTGCTTTACTATAAACTTGCATATCATCAAATCTTTACTAATCAAATCACATCTATAACATAAATTAAAAAGAACTTTATTTAAGGTTGCAATGAGGCTAAGGAAAAATAGAGGAAAAATTGAAGATATGAAGAATAAAACTAAAGAAATCAATTGCACATTAAACTATTAACATTTAGGCCAATTATGAATAATTATAACTCAACATAACAACCTAAATTTAAATTTAAATACTCATTAACTTCTTTCTTTTCCTTTTTTTTATTTTTTAACCATTTTTTTCACTTTTTATTTTTTTTCTTTTTTTTTCAATTTAACTAACCTTTAAACTAGAAATTGATAAATTTTCACAACATATGTACTCTCACACCCTAACATTTATTGAAAAACTCGTCTTAAAAAAATTAAATGTTTCTACTAATTCCTCAGGTTTAGTAAAAATATTTGCTTTTCATTGAAAAAATGTTCATAGGCTAATCAACAGACAAAAGATAACTAATAAAGATAAAAATTTAAGGTTGGTTATTTGGCTCTAGTTTAAACAAATAAAGAATGCTTTTAACATTTTTGTGCATGCATATATAAATATAATCTTAACAAGGATCAAAGCAATTTCTAGAGAAACAAAAATTATGGAATGGAAAAACAATACATTAAGAAAGAAAGAGAATAATATAAAACATAAACCTTAAAATCTCACAAGAAAAGTCATGCTACCAAATTCAATCTACCACTTCAAAATTCATCACTACACTAATCAATTTCAAGAAGTAAAATTATTTATTCAATCATATTGTAAATCTTATCTAGTTTCAATTGAATTATACTCATGAAAAATGCAAAATCTCTATCAATGAAATATAACTAGAATGATTTAAAAAGATTAAAAAACAAGTAAAAAATATATTTCTTAAAAAATATATTTATTTTTTGTTTTGGTTTCTTTTAAACTTCAAAAGCATTAAAGAAAGACACAAAATACAAAATAAATCCTAGAAGTCTCCATCCACACTTAAATTTTACATTGTCTTCAATGTAAAGCATTTAACATTAAGAAAGATATAGGATAAGTAAAATAAAAGAGAAGAGAAAGAGAAAACAAATTTGAAAGCTTGGGTCGTCTTCCGAGAAGTGTCTTTGTTTAATGTTTTTAGCTGGACATGGCTATAATGTCTTCAATCAGGATCCATATGAAGATTGACTATCTCTTTTGCCTTTAAATTGCCAACCTTTATATCATTTAACAAGGGGGTCCTTTGCAAATTGGGATCATCTAGCATAATTTCGTCAAGTGTCATCCTTAAATCACTCTTTCTTAAAAGTTCAAAATCATCCAGTATAATGAATTCAATAGGATTAGTAAAATGACTAGAATGATGAATAAGAATGCATTATTTTGCCTCTAAAAGTTGAATCTTTGCATGATTATTTTTGAAACAACATTGTTCTCATCACATATAAATATAAAATATTAACATATTTGGCATACCTATTATGACTATTGCAATAAGTACATCTATGGCCATCAATATGATCCACAAACTTAAAAATCTCAAAAAATTTAGCAAGCATATGATCATAAATATGTTTACCAAGTACATAAAAAATAATTAAATTAGAACTAGCAATGTTAAAAGAAGAATAAAAAATAACATTAGAAATAGAATAAAAAAAATTAAAATAGGAAATATCATGCACTAAAGGCTTAAAAGTATTAAGATAAGACATAGAATTATCATGTATAGCCTTAGAAATGTCAAGCTTGGCTATTACATCATCAAACTCTTTGGTTAATGTTTCATCTCAAACATTAATCATTAATTTTTTCTATTTTCAAAAAAGCCAACGAATGATTAGGAAGGACCTTTGGATGTCTCATTTTCCATCTTAAAGATATAGAAGTTTATTGGAAAAATTAGCCCATTCACTTACACTAAAATATCTTCAAAAACACTCATAAGGTAAATGTTAGATCTATTTACTAATTATACAATCACCTTTTTTTTTTAAAAAAGACCTATATTCAAAGCATTATAAATAGAAAAAGGCATAGCTTTAATTAAAGCTCTTAAGTTTAGTATAGCATGCTTAACTTTGGTTTTCCCTATAATACATGGAATGGTGAATGAACTTGGATCTTTGCATTTTCTTGATGATTTTTTTTGAATAATGGCAACGCATTCTCCCCTACACTTATTTTCTTCTCATCCTTTAATTTTCTCTTATTAATGCATAAATATTTTTAGAAAGTTAGCATACTTTGGAAACTATTTTAGCAAATTTGACATAGGTATGTTAACTTCAACCTTTCTAAGATTATCCAAAATCTAATTTTCACCCTTAATTTTATTTAGAATAACTCTTCTTGGAAAAGGAAAGGGAATAGAAAAATTAGTGGAAGGTGGGGCTTTAGGAAAAGAATGTACCTCACTTTCACCATGTGTTTTCTCTTTTTCTACTTGTTTCTTTTTATTCTCTTCTATTTAATTACTTGCTTTTGGTTAGGGAAATGAAGAAATGTCAACTTGCTTGCACTTTTAAGCATTATTGTATTCACAATTTTTTTGCCCTTTATATTGTTAGGATAAGGTTATCTTAAACCTTGTGCTTTAAGCTTATTTAAGATAGAAGTTAATTGGTTAATTTATGTTTTTAAATTGGTGATTATGGCTTTTATTCTTTGTTAAAAATTCAAGTTATTAGTAGCCATTTACTTGACCAAATTTTCAATGATAACTGAGAAAAAGTTAAAATTGAATTAAACTTGGGAGTAGGATTGGATGGAATTCTATTGTAAGCAAGAGGATACTAATCTTAACCATAATTTTATCCATAGTTAAAGGTATGATGACTTCTCTAATCAAGGTGCTGATTAAGTTGTTGTTACTAGCACTGGTAGAAAGGTTTTCTAAGGAAAATTTTTATTACATAATTCAAAATTGCTAGACTAGCTTGGAAGGTTGAGGCGGTTAGAATGGAGGTTTGCTTGGGTATTATTGTGCTAATTTAATTGATTGCTAGATTAAAGCATTGCCATATTTGAAATTTGGACAATTTTTTTAGCTAGGATCATAAAAATTGGAGTAAGGGTCATCCTTTTATTATTGCTAGTATTGGGATCTTGCAAGGAAGACTGTTACTATACAAGCTTGAGATTAACCATTATTTTCCTACAATATCAAGCAGGATTTAGTAAGATGAGTTACACATTAGCATATACCATAAAGTTTGACAGGTGGAGGGGCTTGAGTTTGCTATTGTCCCATGATTATTTGCCTCAATAAAGAAGTCTCATCTAATCTATGCTTCATTCTTTGTTGATTTACATGAGATAAGTTTATCTCATATACTCTTTTTGTAGCAATTGTAACTTTGGTGCCAAATTGTTAGGAGTTCTGGCTTCCATAGGATTTTTATCAACTAATGCTCCACCACTAGTAGTATTAATCATACTCCTATCCATTAAAAGAATCCTTTCATAAAAATATTAAATTAAAGGTTTCTCATTAACTTGGTGGTATGGATAACTTAAGCACAATTTCTTACATCTTTCCTAATACTTAAACAATGTTTCACTTGTCATCTATCTTATACCACATATATCTTTTTTGATTGTAGTAGCTTTTGAAGTAAGGAAAACTTTCTATAGAAATATCCTCTTTATACCATTTCAATAGTGATAAAACTTAGTTGAAGAAAATATATCCAATCTTTAACTGCCTCAACAAGTGAGAATAAGAATGCTTTTAATTTGATATAGCCTTCTAAGGTGCCATGAGGCTTCATGGTTGAGTAAACCATATGGAACTCCTTCAAATGTTTATAAGAGTCTTAACTTGCAAGACTATGAAATTTCGGAAGCAAATGGATTAGTCTAGATTTAAGCTCAAAATCAATATCAAGATTAGGATATTAAATGCCTAGTAGTTGGTAAGTAATATTAGGGGCAACCATTCTTTAAGTGTCATATTGTTAACCATGTTATTTGAGTTATCAAGAAAATTAGAATGAAGGATAGAGATGCTAAAACTACATGTATTTCTAGTCCTACAAAGCAAATAAAAAGTTTTATCTATTATAAGATCAAAATCTACCAATTCTTTAACAGTTTTCCAAGCCATGCATTGCACTATACTACATTACAAAGTACCATCAGAACACAAGAATATCATAATACTAATGCACTATTAAAAATACTCAAAATACATCTAATTAACATATCTAGACATTTTTAAAAATTATTGGACCAACACAGAATTAAAGCTATAACCATATAAAATCTAAAAATGCAATTAAAAATCTTAAAAAAATTTAAAAAGTGATCTAAATGATAAAATTTGGCCACAACATTGGGGGAGATTTCTAGGATTTATTTCATGTTTTATGTCTTCCTTTAATGCTTTTGAAGTTAAAAAAAAATAGAAAATATAAAATTTTAAAGAAATTGTATTTTTCACTTTTTTAAGTCTTTTTGGATTTAGTTATTTTCCATGGATGATGGAGATTTTGCATTTTTCATAAGTATGATTTAATTAAAGTTAGATAGGATTCATAACATGATTAAATGAATAATTTTACTTCTTAAAACTGATTATTATAGTAATGAATTTTGAATTGGTGGATTGAACTTAGTAGTATGACTTTCCTAGTAAAACTTTAAGCCTTATGTTAAGCATTTATGCTATTCCCTTCCTTTCTTTTGTGTAATGTTCTTCCATAATTTTGTTTATTTAGAAATTACTTTGATTCCTTTTAAGATTATATTTGTACATGTATGCATAAAAAAATAACAAAGGCACTTTTTCTTTATTTAACATAGAGCTAAATAGCTAACCTTGAATTTTTATCTTTGTTGAGCCCTCTTGTATTTTTTTAATGAAAAACAAGTGCATTTACATAACCTTAGGAATTAGTAAAGCATTTGAATTTTGGTTTGATGGATTTTTAAATAAGTTTAGGGGTGTGTGTGTGTGTATTGCAAAAATTTACCAACTTCAAGTTCAAAAGTTGGTTTAAATTAAAAA